>VZRX01019193.1:0-14848 GCA_013398075.1 Notiomystis cincta | reverse complement strand
TTGTGTCCAAACCAGCACACTATGCCAGATCAATTCCCTTTCAGTGCAAACATAGAACAAATATATTTTCCATTCTTTCCTGGCACTCCATTTTTTTTTAATATATAAATTTTGGTACTTATGTTTTAAATTTCTTTGTAGAATAACGCATTGAAGTAGAGTTCTCACTTGCTAACTGTGAAAGGCAAAGCATGCTTTGTCTTGTGTACCCTTCTGGATAAATACATATTATATAGTCATCTATTATAATGAGAACTTAAATTTTGTAGTCAGGTAGCAGCAAATAACAAATAAGCAAATAGTAACAAATAACTCAGTAGGAAGTTTCAATTTTCCTGCAATTATTCAGCCTGCCTAATGTAAGTGACATTGAAGTACTTCGCCAATTTTGTTGATATATTTTTCAGGATAGTGTTAACCATGCCTGAAGGAGTCTGGTAAAATATATTGAAATTACACAGCATAATCACATCTGTGAAATTTTTGACAAAATAAAACTTCCCAGAGAGTAGTTGCCAACCTTGTACTATCCCCTGGCGTATTTTGAAAAAGGCTTCAACCTGATGAATAGTATTCACAATACAAGTTATGCTTCTTTGCCACTTGTGAGCTTGTCATCTTTGATTCTCATAAAATGTGTTGGTTCTCCACTGGAAATCTTCTCACCCTCTTTTTCTGCCTACTGATAATTTAGCAGCAAATCCACAGTTTGATTTCTCTTAGGAGTATGAAAATCATAAGCATAAATCCATTAGGGAAACTCTTGTGATTCTTTTTGACGATTAGTTTTTATATCTATAATTTTAAAAAAAATATTTTCTGCAAAATTGAATGTACGTGTGTTTTGGTGATGCGAATATTTCTCTCCTCTCATAAAGTGTAGAAGCATAAACTGTGGCAGTACAAACTTGTTTGTTCCCTTGTTATTTGAAGATCAGACAATAGGGGTTTTACTGTGACCTGACTGATTCTTTTCCTTCTTTTTAGGGAATATATGTTCAGTGAGGAAATGTTTTAAATATTCATAAGTCAAACACGTGCATACTCATTTAATCTGTCTGTTGAATACAGATCTGTCACAGGAAAAAAGAAATATGTCAAAATGAAATAATAACGTTCATGACATATAGGAAATAAATGTGGAAAAATAGGCCAGCCATGGCAATAATTTTTTAAAAAAGATTTTGCAGAATAGTCAGATTTTGCTGAATACTTCATTTCAAGAAGTCTTGCACTCATTCTTTAATGAAGCCTACTGGCATGGCATTTTTTCCATTTTTATTGATACAATATGTAAGGCTAATTGCTTTCCCAATTATCATAAATAGGCTCCAACTATAATTCAAAACTTAGGTGACATTCTTTGAACAGTTATCAGAGCCAAATAGTGAGTTGCCTTTCATGGCAATGGAAAAAGATTGAACAAAATGCAAATGAAACCTACAGACCACTTGGGAGTTTGTTTAAAATAAAATATTTGTAAAAGTAAACTCAATAAAAGTGATTAGTTAATTATGAATTGTAAACTCACTGTGGAATATGCAGTATTATATTAACCAAATCAAAGGTAGTATATAGAAATGTACTTTGTTTTTTCTTATGACAAGTTAGTTTAATTGTAGTTATATTTACTGCACTGAATCATGGTAAATATGCTCTAGAGAATCCTAGCACTACTTCACTGATGGTTTAAGGTCTACTCTCATGCTGGAATCTGCTAAAATGGGAATTACTCCTAATATTCTGAGTTCGCCATGAAATCATAAGTATTGCTTTGCAAATATTATTGTATTTATTCCTGAAATATGTGATGACACCCAGCTTGGTCAAAAAGGTGGTTCTAGGATTTACCTAGATCTATTTCTACAGTGAAGTATCTGAAGGGGAACGTCTTTTAAACTCACTTAGCAGCCCTCATGCACTCAACAACTTCTCCTCACTACAGGTTTTCATGAGCTTCTAACTTTTTAATTAGGAAAACTCAAAAGTGATTATATGGAAATGAATAGAAAGAAAAGCAATTTGTGAATATCTTTGCTCTTTCCACACCGTGTCCTTCTGGATGGGTTCAATTTACTGTCAGCCAAGTCTAAATGATAAAACACTGGGCTTTTCTCCATTACCTCTAAAGCTTACCTTTTCAGCTTCCTTCTCTCAGGAGTTTCTTTCCACTGCTGTGTTCTTTTATTTTCTCTCAATCTTTCCTGTGCCTGAGACACCTTATAGTCTAGTCACTTGGAGCTCTCCTGCTGGAGCATGCCTAGCTCCCCTACAAGCTGCAGCATTTTTCTTCCTCATCTATCTGATGGGGCTCATCTGTCCCAACATGGTCTAAGGAAGCAGATACCTGAGTGGTTTAGAGACTGACATCTTGAGTTATGGCACAAACACAGTCTGTATGATATGTGTAAGAAGTCCTACTCTCATTAACCTCCTGCTCAGTTGTAGCTGTGCAATTGCTTCTGAAAGCATTCTGTAAAGTGAATTGGTAAAATGAGGAGAGTTCCTTAACAGAAGTGAGTGATTTATTTTGGACCATTCCAGTCTCACAACTGAAATACAAGGTGTCTGGACTGTTCAGAGGCTAGAATCTGGAAGATCCTTGTCTGAAGAAAAAAAGGATTATAGACCCTTGGGAGTTAAGTCTCCAAGGAGAGCTTAAACAGAGAGCTACCTATAGCTGTGATTTTGAGGCCAGTCAACAGCAGTCAAAACCATGGGTGGCAACTGCTTGTCCTTGACTACAGACCACCTTATGCTTCCGGTTCTTATGTAAAGGGAAATTCAAACTACTTTTCTCTCAGTGCTGTGCTTAATTCAATGAAATTCACTGTCTGCTGAACTTGCTCTCTCCCTCAACAAGGTCAGAATTGTTTCTTTATTGGGGTGTTTTAATCTCTGGAGGTTTTATTTCTGTGGTGTGAAATCCTGCAAGTGATCATAATTTCCAAAATCACTCTGCCTGTATTACCTAATTTTTCCATCACATCTTGACACTTTATATCTTCTGACCCCACAACACACATAGTTTGCAAAAAAATCAGTATTCAGGCACATTCCAAAATGAATTAAACCCTAAATTATTCCTGTCTATTTTTAATTAGTTCCTCGGTATTCTTGATCCTTTTTCAAACCAATTATGACCAACACTTATTTATTTTTCAGTGTGCATTGTGCTGATTTACAACATATGTTGTAAAATAGAATTTGTAGATAAAAGGTCATTTTTGGCAAAGGTACCGAAAAAATCATACTGTTTTCTTTGGACTTAATTTTTGGAATATCTTTTGGTTTGCTTCTTTCAACTTCAAAGGAAATGTCATTTCTTAGACAACAACCTGGCTCAACCTTCAATTCTGAGCAAGACTTGTAGATTTAAACAGTTGCTGAAGGTAGCATCTTCCAATTCAAGAGGAGTCTGCCAAAGTACAAAGAAGATGCTGGTCTGCCCTGTGTTATCCCATACACCATTAGTTCAATGAGGGTCTTGGACAAAGCAGAAATAGACAGGTACATCTATTGCTTAAACAAAACCTCTCTGTTTTCTGTGAATTAGGATACTTATTCTGCTGTCCTCACAAATGTGCTTATGTACACAGGAGTCTCTGCTCATCTGACAGACTGTTGGGCTTCAGCAGAGCTCCACAATCATGGTTTGTGAATCTAATGTCATACAGAAAATGGCTGATGTCTCAAAAGAGGGCATTTTTTAGCAGCGGAACATGGTTATTTTTCAAGTTCTTTACTGCCATTTTTCTATTTCATAAAGGCTTAGGTCGTTTTATATCAAAGAAAAGTTATATGGTTTTGAGAGCTATTTTTAATCTCTTGAAGTACAAGTAGTAGGGACCTCAGGCAAGAACAATTCTCACTGTAAAGTAGGAGATTAAAGCTGAGGTTGAAGATTTGCATAATGTAAAAGGTGTACATCATTGTAAGTATCGTTAATATTTTTTAGTCCTTAGGCAATTAATAAAAGGACAACTTTGGAATTTGCCTTTGGGTAGTATCCCTTAATGTAGCAGCATATCAAAATATTATTTGTTTAATTGTATTTATTTGACTTCTATTTCCCAGTTTGGTGGTGGTGTTTCCTCAAAGGAATTATGAAATCATCTAAATTCTGCTAATGCATCCATAAAAGACTTACCATAAATATTTCTTGTAATCTTCAGTATCACCAGGCAGATAATATATGTCTTTATTTTTCTTTTGCAAAGAGTGTAATGTTTTAAGGCAGTCTCTGAAGCAACAGATTATTGCTAGCACTTCACCATGACCCTTAGTATGACCCTTGATGAAAGGAAGCTTTCTCTCTTTTTAATCTCAGTGAGCTCCAGATGGTGGTTTGTCTCACATACAAGATTCACAAGTTTTTATTAGACTTTCATTTTAAAAATGAACATAAAGAAACTTCAGAGTTCTTTTTTTTTAAATGAATGGGTTCATGGCCATAACATTAAAAAAAAACCCTTATAAATTTGCCCAGAGTGGGAGTGTGGAAGAATTTGGTTTTTTGTGTGGGAGTTAAGTGTGAAGTGGGGAGACAACAAAGGAGCTCAGGGTTGAGGGAAACACCATTTTGTCTACATCAATTGGTATGATGTAAGTCATGTGAGTCAATTTTTTTCATCGACTGGAATTTTCCTTGAAAGCATGGTTGAAATCATAACAGATGATCACTGTAAAATTAAATGCTGCCATTTCTGAAGCATTTCTGCCTTCCATAGATGTGCTGTGAAATAGGCTAAAATTTGAGATTGTAGAGTTATAAATAATGTTTCATGCTCATGCTAAGGAAACACACTATCATGGACACAAAAAAAAAATAATTAAGGTTCACTTTAGTGTGTCCTGAGAATGAAAACCAAAACATCTTCACTGTTCTCTCAGGTCTTAATGAAAGGTTGAACTGAACTTCTGGCATATTGGAGGGAGAGTTTTGCTTCTTTGCAACGTGTGCTATAATCCTTATTTATGTTGTTGTTCAGGCTTCAACTCTTACCTTTTGATTCAAGCAGACAGAAAAAAGGCAGCCTGAAAGGTATGATGATTAAAGGTTTTTTGACATCTTTGAGAACCTGCTTCCACACCCTGCCTGAGTTCTAGGTAGAGTAATTGTGCTCTGTTGACTTTAGTTTTCTGTACTTCTAGCTGGATTAGGTTTTATCCTTTTTTTTTCCTGACATGCTGAGTCTGTCACAGCAGTTGCCAGATTATAGCTCAGGTTTCATATTGGATGGTGGAAAGAAGTGATTTGTACATACAGTATTTGTATATTCTGACTTTAGATACCTCAGCAAGTCTCCCAGTGAAACCACACAGAATTGGATGTGTCTTGTAATCGCACAAATCGTTGTATTTGAGACCCAAGGACAGGTCAGACTCTAAGCTCCTCTCAGACTGCTCTTTGGCTTTTCTGTCAGAGGTCTCCTGAATTCAAAAGGATGAATAGTTCTATAATGTTTACAGTATCTGAAGAATTATGTTTGTAGATCTCTGTAGATGTGTGTGTTTTTTTAGTAAGCACTGTTCAGGATCCCATTGTGGTAAGAGCATTGTAGCCTAAAAGAAAAATGTAAGATCTTTCCTACCATGACATCGTTGAAAGGAATAAGAAAGTATGAAACAGAAATTCAAAATCAGGAGGTAAACTCCTAGTTTTCTTTCTACCGTTTTGGTCTGGCTTTTTTTTTTTGGCTTTTATTTTCTTTGACATTTTACCTTCTCATCTATTTTCCATGCTTGATTCTGGAGCAGCTGAGTTGTCTCTGCTTTAAACTAACAGTGCTGGTAAAGAAGAGGATCCTGCCATGTTAAAGAGGTAGAACAACCTGTGATTTCCTAATTAAATTGTGTCCACAGATATTAGGGAATTGTTGCAGTTTAGTCAGGAAGGTAACTGCTTTAAACTGTGTTGGATGGGATAACTAGTATGGCTGTGACTGTGTGGATGGAGCTGAGTATGGGGACTAACTTGCTTATAAGGCCATCAGTAAGAATATACACTGTAAATAAAAACCCATGCTGTGCAGTCACAACCTTCTACTCTTTTACAGGAACTTGGAGACTTCCAGATAGAGAAAACTCTTGGGATCATTTTGTCTCACAGTGTTAAATCGCCATATGTTAGTATAATTATGTACATGAGGAGCAAACTGGGGGTAGATGTAGTCTCCTACTGCTGAACCATGCTGAGTGCAAATGTCGAGGGATTATTCCAGGAGTGTGTAAGTGTTTTAATGTACAAAGATCTATTTATATGTTGCTCTTACACAAAATATACAACTAATTTAATTTGAAGAAAACAGTTTAAATTATTGGGGTAGAGGAGTAGGTGACACTAAATGAGTTAGGAAGTAGAAAATAAAGATATGGGTCCTGTCTAATCAGTCCAATGTTGATAGGGACAAAAATATTAGTACGGTTTTTCATACAGGGGGAGTCTTAAGTTATAAGAAAATGAAATTCCAGAATTATATTATTCCTGTTTCTTTGTTTTGAGGTCATCTGTAAGTTCCTTTAAGTTATAATTTGTAACCAGCCCCTAGTTTATACCCACAACTTAAAATAATTGCCTGTCATGTGATACTGAAAAATCCTCTGATTTTATTTCTGTATTACCCTTTTTTAATTCTCTGACTGAAAAATACAGCTAACAAAAAAGCCTCAGATGTATCTCAAATAGGAGACTTTCTGTGTCTATCCTGCTTCTTCTGTTAGTAGTGGTCAACAGATGCTGGTTTAAAGAGCTCAGATAAGCAATTATTTAATTGCTCCCATCAGATTGTTCTCTGATCTTTACACAATTGCAAATTTAGTTAAAGGATGTGTAAGTATTAAGCACCAATATGTAGTTTGACGGAAGACGCTACAAAAGGCTGTTTTCTTTGGTGATGTTGGTAAAGTATTCCTCTCCAGTGCAGTGGCCACATATCCATGGCTAGCCTGAGCAGAAGTCAGGCTAGACAGATCTTGAAGCTGCCTGTTTACAGACTCAAGAGACGTAGTTTGGCAGGTTGCATGAGTGTGAGAAAGAGAAAGCTGCATAGCAGCATGTAAGAAACAGCAGTTCAATGCTTGGCTGAGCCAGTCTAGCTCATTGAGACCACCTGGGACCCAGCCAACTCCCTTCAGCTTGTTTTCCCCATCTTCTCTGCTTGAAGCCACTACCTCCCACTGCTCACCTCTCAGGCAAGTGGAACTCCTTTCTAGGGTTGTGTAACTCCACAGTCCAGCAAAAATTTTTACTTTTATTGTGAAATTAATTTTTCTGCTGGTTCCTTCTTTGCATGTCCTCAGGATGGAGTCCAGACAGGACCACTGCTGTGTCAGGGAGGGTGGGTTGAGAGGATCCAATGGGCAAGGATTCCCTCTGGTATTATGTTGGGCTGATCATTCAGAAAATTAGGGCTACAATTCATGAGATTTTGATTGTTAAATTACAAGAGTTTGGTCATATTGAGAGATCAACAGATTGATAATTGATACCAATCAGGAAGTAAGAAAGTCAGAGCTGTGCAGCACTGACTGAAAAACATCAAACTCTAACACTTTTATAGAGGCATCCACCTATTTAATTTTTAATGGTAATTACCAGCATATGGGAAACTAGAAAATATTAAAGTGTTTCTGACTTTATTAAGAAAGATCTATAATAGTGAAAAAGGTTACACAAGATTTTGTTGCTCATATATGTAACAGGTGCAATTACATTCCATGTTTAGAAGTAATCTTTCCTTTAAAAGAAAAACAGTTCATCGCGTTTTGATGGCATTTGTATCTTTTCTCCTTAACATCTTAGCAGGAATTTCTATAGACCTGTTTTTGAACATTCTGATTATCAGACATTCACCAGTGTTGATAAATCCATAGAAGACACTGAAGCAAATACTAGTGTAAATCTAATGTGAGTAACATTTAAAGGAGTCTTTAATTTTTACAGTCTGGATGCTAATTTCTTTACAAAGTGTCTCTTATGAAAACAGTTATTGTAAGAACCACTGGGTTTCTCTGTCTTTCTGTTGTTAAGCTCTATGCCTTGAATGACTTCTCAGCGTAATCTGCATATGATATTTCTACCTTATGCAACCAAGTCATATATCAGTTTTATTTTGAAATGTTCAACACATTGAGTTCCTTCTCTTGTTTTATTGGTTTTTTCCCACCAGTTGAATCTTTTTTGTCTCTTTCCTGCGTCCTTTCTATATTTCAAGATCATGAGAATAATGAAGATTAAATCTGTATGCATCAGATACAATTGTGTATTTATTCACATACTTTTGATTAAAAAGTGCTGCACCAGGCTTTGTACCAACAATTGTGGAAAAATCCTTAGAAGACCCACATTTGAGAATTTTTCCTTACAACAACAGGTGATATTTCTATGAAACGGAGGACCTGGTAGCAATTTTAGCTCATAGGAACGAACATTTACACCTTCAATCCCTTATTCGTACCTATGCTATGCAGCTCCATGCCTTTGGTTACGATTTATGTAACCATGATTAAACTGGCTAAAGAAGTGTGGAAGAGTTTAAAAATGAGGGCAAAGGTGTTGTTTCAAATGTAGTTTAAGTCTCTCGTCTCACTTGCAGGGCAGTTCCACAGGCTTGCTGGAACACTTGCTGGAATGCTGGAACAGCTCTGCAACAGGCTGAGGGGGAAGGAGAGGCAACTCCTTCTAAGTTAGCCTTTCTGGCAAAGAAAGTTATCTCTCTCAGTCAAGCTGCTCATTTCCATGTTAAAAAATGAAACATTTTGTACCTTTCCATATAGTCTTGTTGACCCAAAAGGATAATACATCAATTTTTAAAGCTTTAAATTAAGGTGTATTATTCGTAAACTTTTGATTTTCTTTTCTTTAGATTTACATTGAGCTACCTGTTTTACGCTGGAACAAGCAGCTTATCTTGCTCGATTTTGATATTACAAAAGAGTGTCTCATACTTAAGTACAAATTAAAATAAGGAAGTCAGAGATATTCCCTTAGACTACCCAAGTCTTTTGACTTAAGACTGCTTATATATGTTTCAACATCCTCACTGGATGCTATTAGGATGGAAACTTCTTCCTCACCCTTATATGGTAAAGTTACTTTTTCATTCCTCTCTACAAATGGAGAGTAAAAATATTTTGTGCACTTCTTTTGTATTAACAATCTTTTTCCCTCTTAATCAGTGGGCTATACCACTCTTCAAATTCCTTTTTTATTCCAAGATACTTTTAAAAACTCTTATTTTCCAATAAAATAAATTTCATTTTATATCCTTTTCCTCTCTCATTACTTTTTGCATCAATATAAAGGGCTATTTCTTTAATTTTGTTGCCCATTTCTTTTCAAGTTCTGTTGTCATTTCATCATTGAACAAAAGAGTATATTTTAAACAAAGCAATTATTTCTCTTGACTATGAAAGCCTATGATAAACAGTCAGAACAGCTGAAATCCGTACTTGTTTGCCACTGCATGACAGATGTATTCATTTGACAAGATTTACTAATTAACTTTTCAGTGTGTGCAGTTGAAAATCTCCTCTCACTTATCTTTGGACACAGGGGTTTTCTAATATATTAGATCCGAAGTCAGAAGAGATATCAAGATAATTTTAATTGAATACTAAACCCTCACTAGATTGCAGGGATAACATCATGCACCTATAAAGTACGCTTATATGTACAAAAGGTCCAAAATGGTTATAAATAATTGTATTGGATTTGCATGGCCTGATTTTTGGTAGTGGTGGGGGGCACAGAGTGGCTGCTGTGAGAAGCTGGTGGAAGCTTTCCACCATGTCCAGCAGAGCCAATGGCTGATTGCTCTGAAGATGGACATGCTGCTGGCCAGGACTGGGCCAACAAGAGAGATTGGTGACACCTCTGTGATGACAGATTTAAGAAGGAAATCAAAACAAAGTCAAAGGGTTTTTCTTCTGGTCAGAGAAGAGGAGTAGGTGAAAACATGTGAGGGAAAACAACATGGTGGCACCAAGGTCAGTGGAGAAGAAGGGGCAGGAAANAAAATCTCAGTGATGAACTGACCAAAACCCCCTGCCTCGTCTGCCTGCGCTGTTGGTGGGAAGGAGGGAGGGGCTGGGGGAAAGAAGGTGTTTTAAGGGCTTATTTTACTTCTCATTATCCTGCTGTGATTTTGTTAATAATACACTCAGTTTGTAAATCTAAGTTAAATCTGTTTTGCCCTTGGAGTGTTTTCTCCAAGTCCTTATCTCAACTCATGAACCCTTCATTTAAGTTTTTCTCTCCTCTGCCCAGCTGTGGCAGGGAAGGATGAGTGAGTGGCTTTCATGGGTGCCTGGCATTTGGCCAGTGTCAAAACATGACAATAATATATGCAATAGATTCCAAACTTTAATTATAAAAAAAAATATTCCATCAAATTCGATAAATTATCTGATTCTGGACTAGAAAAGAGATGTGGAAATAGAAATTATTTATTTCCTTATATCCTCTTCATCATTCTCGGAGCAGATTTGAGTGAGAAACTGGATACTTTGGCCAGTCATTTTCAATACTCTATTTCAGGAATTTCCTGTCTGATATATTTGCCAGCAGAATTTGGTATGAGAATTTATGAAGGGGAAATACATTTTGATCTAGTGTCTTCATGTTGTATTCAGTTATATTTAGTCTGATTATAAATGAGACAAATAATATATTAAAATAAAAAATAATATATGTCACTAAGAGAGCCCTGGATATAGCTGAGAGAAACCTATTAATTGGTCCAAGCATTGAAAATTCCTCTGTTGGTGCTATAAATTTACTTGATTTTTGTTGAGCAGTTGATTAAACATTTAGGTGTTTAGATTACATTGGAAACTGGAAAAGTTCATAGAGCTCATAGAGCCTCTATTTCTACATATAAATGCATTAAGTAGTTATTTCAACAAGACCAGTACTAACTTACATTTTCTGTGTTGCAGTGACATTTGGTAGGTAGAGGTATGAGTTTATCCTGTTTATCTTCATCAACAAATATTCACATTAAATTACATTCCTCTTTGTGGAGTCTGTACTGACACATGCAGAGCAGAAGGTAAACAGGCTTGAAACATAAGGAAACCTAAAGAGCACTAACTAAGAAGGAAGTGTTTTATTTCCTCAAAAAGAAGAGTGACAAATTCAGATGGAGGGGACAACTTGACTGTGCTACATCTGCACTAACTTTTAGGTATGCATATCAACAAAATTCAGGGTGACTATAATATAGATCCACACTGAAAAAACTCTATAAAGGTCAGCAAGCTATGTAAAATTTATGTGATGCTATATATTACAACTACAGGAATGAAGAAAGAAGGAAAAACTCAAATCGGTGAAAAGAAGATATGGGAAGCAGGGGAGCCATTCTTCTGTGAATTAAAGAAGAATGGGAATGTCATTTCCAAAGAGGAGAAGAATTTTGTTTACATATGCCTTCTGTCTCTGTGGCATAATTAAATTTTTTTGGCAGCTTGTTACATCAAAGGCCCTGAAATAAGAAAAGGCTGTGTCATGACCTTACAAAGTACTAATTTTTAACACAACAGCTATGGACTTGCTGTGTTTCCATTTAGTCACATTTCTTTCTACTTTGTCCCTCATTTCCTGTTTACACTACATGCTTATAAAGCTTTTCTTTCTTATCTCTTACTGCATTTTCTTATTAAACTGCTAATTGATCTTTGTGAGTTTTCCTGTATTTTAATATCTGTATGGATTATTTGTTACATCTATTTGTGATTCCTTGAATGTTCATTACTATCTCTTAATATTCCATCTTCTTTTCCTCTATGCACTAGCATTCATAACTTTTTAAAGCTTACTCATTTTAAAAAATGCAATGTTCTCTCAACAGATCTGTTCCTTGAATTCAACTACTGCCAAAAATGAGCATCAAAACTGGCTATTGAACTGAATAATTTCTTCAATGCCATGACTTTCTTTCCTAGTAAAAAAGTGAACCAAAATTATTTTTCCCGGCTTAGTATTTGTATTCTCTGTGTAATACATTTAAGTCAATAAACAGAATTGTGTGAACAGGGACACAGCAAAGCTATTTTAAGAAAGTCTGAAGCGTACAGAAATACATGTTTATCTAGTTGTATCTTTCTTTGCTGAGACAAAAATCTACTGTGCTTGTGTGTAAAATTTAGATAACTGCTCACTCAAATAATTAAAGACTTCAAGGGGTTTTCATGATAATATCTAAAAGATAAGTCAGCCCAAGGAAATGCCTCTAGCAACATTCCCACATTTTTTTCCAGCTTCAATTATAATGCAAATCCTTTCTTAAATGTTTTTCAGACTTGTTTTGCCCTTCTCCCTCCCTCTTTATATCAAGTCAGCCATGTACTGCTTTGTTATTGCTGAAAATTGCTACTGCAACTTTAGGATTTTTTTTCTTTTACTTTAGTTGAAGGAAGTGATCATGTCTTGAGCTAAGAACTCCCTTTTTATTAGATCTCTCTAGGTAGAGTATTGCATTTTAAAATATGAAAATATCATCGTTTTCCTGAGTATGTCTTTGAAATAGATAAACATTAACTTGTGTCAGGGAGAACAGAAAAAGTAATAAATGTTACTGAGTGCAATTTTATAAACCAAGACATGAAAAAACCAGATGGGATCCCTTATGTTGAAGTGTCTTTTTTCCAGTCTGAACTAATACTTGCCTTAGACAATTCACAGGAAAAAAAAGCCCCTATGTAGAGCAAGGCTGAAACATCAGGAATTAGTGCCTGGTACTAAACATCTGGCAATAAACACAACTTTTTTGTCCCCAGATTGGATCATAGTCCCTAGAAAATGACCAGGAGATTTTAAACGATGTGTGTTGGTAGAGGGGTGGATGAATGCTGGTTAAATCTGGTCTGGTGCTTTAGCTTTCTTCTCTTTTCTGAATGAACCGGAGACAGAACACCCTGTGTTCAGCTCCAAGAGGTATTTTCACCTTCTTCTGAGATGACTAAAAATTTGGTAGAGGTGTACACGTAAGGAAGAATGGCCAAGTCATCTGATGCTACCATAAAAGCAAATGTCATTTATGGTGCTGCAAGTCTGTGTGGTGGCCGCAGCTGCCCTTGCGTTGCTGTACGACATGTGTGCAGCACCCCGAACATATCATCTCATCCCCGGCCTACAGTCCTGTATCCTCAGCACAAGGATGTGCTCACATGCTCTGGATGTGATAGCATTTGGGCTAGAGGAGGACTTGTGCCCAGCTATGACATTCAAAATGTCCCTTACAGCCTCCAAGGGCAGACACAATAAAGCTGACATTCACTTACAGAATATTCTGAAATTCTGCTGTACTCCCCCCTGTATCCAGTTCTCTTCTCCATCCCAGAGAGTGTTTGCATATATTCCCCAAGCTCTCATATTAACTTTGTAAGCAGTGTCCATAGTTCTGGGATTTACCAGACTTGATTTTGTATTTTCTGGAGTATAATATCATATATTATGCTTCAGCACAAGAGCTAGATTGTTATTAAAAAAAAAACCAAAACACCAAACCTGGAGGCCTCACACCCTTAAATCTTCAAAGTTTGTTTTGTTTATTTGGTATTTTTAAACTGATTATCAATTACCCTATAAGATGTCATAAATTTGGCGAAAGTCATAAAAAAAATCTAAGAGCCTCACATGGTGTCACAATTAAAAGATGAACAAACACTTGACATAAAATGTTAAGATACCTAGCCATTATAACATAAACTGCTGTCTTTGACTATTTAGACTTTGTTTTGAGATGACTTCAGGTAGTTCAGAACCAGATTTTAATTTTGTAACATTCTGCATTTTCCCATGATGGATTGATCCAACTGCATTTGTCTCTTTTGTTTACTCTGGATATATGGACATATGACCATCTTAGCTGCTAATGAAGTTTGTGGTGATGACAATTTGTACGTTCATCTGTGTCCAATTCCATACCAATCTGGTAACAGCTGAGGCCCTGTAAAAGGAACATCCTTCTAAATATGGCCATCTAGCAAATAGAAGAGCATGAATAATACATCTCAGATAATTATGACACAGCAAATTCCAACTTTTTCTTATGTCTGGTGAAATATTTCAAATTGCCTATGTTTTTTCAGACCTCTGAGTAAAACAGATGAACATGAAATTGCCACAGTTTGAATCATTTTTAAACGCAAACAGGAATGTGTCCATCATAGCCGTTCCCCCAGATGAGCTATTTTTTGCCGTCCTTCATACAAGCATTAGAAACACCCTACCCTGTCTGTTCTCATTAAGGGACAGCGAAGTAATGCAAAAAGAAAAGAAGACATAATTTCTGCCAAGTTGCATTTGTCTTGGAATAAAGAAAGAATAGAAGAATATATAACCGGGTATGGATTAGAGGAAAAATAGATTTTTGCATCTTCTTATAGGTGGTCTGCATGGTTTATGATATAAGCTTTACTGGCACAGCCAGACTCCTATTTTTAACAGAATAGTCAGGATTTTATAAAGCTAGGCTCTCAATTTTTTTCCAACTTGCTTCACAATAATTTAACTTCCAAGATTTTTTTACTGCGCGGTGTTTATGTTTCAAGATAAATATACAGAAAATTTGAAACAACCAAATAAAGAACACTTCTGAAACATAAGTTAACTTGCTTACCAAAACACATCTTTTTAGTCTATTTTTAAGAGTACTTTGGGAGTTCATACAGTTGTTTTCTCAATACTCTTCTATTTATGGAAACAAATATACTTCTTTCATCTTTTGAACAAGAGCTTCCATCACAATCTCGCAGATGGTTCTGTTATTGAATGAAGCAGAGATCCTGTAGGGAAAAAATTAATTACGTAATTTATACTATGTGTGCCCGTTTGGACACA
>VZRX01019187.1:0-15423 GCA_013398075.1 Notiomystis cincta | reverse complement strand
ATGTAATTATTTTATTTAATTAATCTATCATATAGTTTTAATTTATTTTACATATGTCAAATAATTGCCAATTAATATTAAATATTCTGTATTAATTTATAAATTATTCAGTTCTTGATCATTAACTTTCAAGATATTACGAATTTCCAACAACAGCTGTTTATTTTCACTACTCTACACTTTACTGGTAACAGATCTGGAACTTTTCTTTAATTATTATTTTTTATATCACTTGGGAATTTTTATTGTTTATGCATAACAAAGTTTTCCTACTGTATGAGTTGTAAATACTTTCTCTGTTACAGTTTCAGTGTTGTAGCTCTTGCTGCCATAAATACTGCCATTTTACCTCTCCTCTGAAACCTAAGTGATGGTCCAGTGAATAATTTTAGCAAAATTTTACCCCAGTAACATTTTGCTCAGAATAAATATGTCTTTGGAAAGGACATTAAGAAATTAAAATCTTGTTTGTTTGTTTATGTCTCTCTTCAAGCTTTTGCTTTTACAACTTTTTTCAAGGAGCAGAGTTTATTTTAAACTTATTAGTTCAATGGCAGATCATTGAAGGATGATTCAAAGATATCTAATTAAATTATCCTTTATAGTAACATCTTTGTGGATAATGTGTCCTTTCTGGTTTTATGCTCTGGGTGGCCCAATTTCATTTTAAGGTTTCATGGAGTCATAGAATGAATGAATTCCAGGATTGTTTTCTATGTCTTGAATTCTCTTGTATCTTGGCCAGGTCAATAGGTTCTGGTTGTTAAAGCTTTTATTCACTTTTTCCTTGTTGTCCAGACTAACCAGTAAATGGCTAGAACACATTTGAATGCATAGTGCTTGAAATAAGAGGGAAATCAAGTAAATAATAATAATAATAATGGTTAGGAAAAGGGAGATGCCAAAAAGAGAGGAATGAAACTGAAGAAAAACAAGTGATGCACAATACACTTGCTCACCACACACTGAGCAAAGCTCAGCCCATCCCTGAGCAGCAATCAGCACCTTCCCAGTTTCTGGAATGATGCTCTGTGGTATGGAATCTCTCCTTGACCAGTTTGGGTCAGCTGTCCTGGCCGTGCTCCCTCCCAGCTTCTTGTGCTTCCTCACTGGCCGCGCACCGGACCCTGAAAGAGACTCGTCACAGGGTAAGCACTGCTTAGCAACAGCCAACACATCAGTGTGTTATCAACAGTCTTCTCCTGCTAAATCCAAACCACAGCACTGTAGCAGCTACTAAGGAGAAAATTAACCCTCTCCCAGCTGTAAGCAGGATGAAAGGAAATAAGTAAGTGGAGGATATAAACAGGAAAAAGAAGGTATATCTCAAACAGAGTGCATTGTCCTAAGCTAAATGCAAGTATATTTTGAACTTTATCCTCCATTTGCAATGTTTAGAGCCTGTCCCAATTATGTTTAAGCAGTCTAATAGGATTATTATTTTAGAAATGTGGCATTGGAGGCTTTTTTTAATTAGGCATTTTAGCTCTGATACCCTATACCAGGACAAACACAAATCCTGTCAGCCTCTCTATGGCACATCTACTTCTGTTCAGTTGACACGTTTGTGTATTCTGGAAAAGAAACCAAATTATAAGTGACAGCACACAGAATTCCCCTTTGCATTAGTTTGAATGAATTGAGTAGGTTATAGAACTTATAGATAAGTTTTCTTACAGCTTTTTGGTTGAAAATTATTGGTTTTGCCAGATCCTTGACTTCCTTTGTCTCAGGCAAGGGGTTTCTGCAAATCCACATTACCTTAAGGAGTGTTTAAAGAATTCACCAGTTCCTAGAGGGTCTCTTGCTAGATCAGTTCAATGAAAGACATAACAGGAATGCAAATTACTTCCATTATACAATTTTAATAAATATGATTCAAAGACAACTGTTCCTGTGGCTTGTCCAACAGGAAAAAAAAAAGCACCAAGCCAACTGCTGAACAACAATGCCAGTAGCTGTGATGAATTATAATTCATTTTGGACAGGAAACCATAAATATATGACCTAAAGGAAAATAAAATTTTAGGCAGTGTAATTACAGGAGGAAATCCCATTAGTAGTATGAACTGTGGGCTGAGCAGGAAACTCTCAAGTGTTAGGAATGAGGCTCTAAAACTGTAATTGTTCAAAACCAACCTAGAAATGTATACAGGAAGGATGCAGCAAGTCTTGCAAAATGTGAGGGACAATTTATAAATGCTCATCCTGAGAAAATTCAGAAGTATTTCATTTCACAGACAGGCCTAGCAATAACAGAGTCACTTCACTGTTACTGTTCTTGCCTACAGAGGACTAAACAGATTTCTGCTTTCCCATGCTCAGAAGAGCATCTTCAGTTTGGGACTATTCGTTTGTTCTTCAGGGCAATTTGCATAGCCTGATGCCTTCTCCTGTGTTTCTTCTGCTCTCTCCTCTTCTGCTTTTATAATGTTTTTCCTCTTCTTGTTTTCCTTTTTGCAAGATATGTTTTTTACTCTAAGTCCATGTGAAATTGTCCCTGTTTTTCTCTTCACTGCTTTTTTTCTGCTATAGGAGAGATCCTGTGTCTGTGACATGAAACTTACTGTCAATGAGTTCAAATCTTAAATCACCCATCAGTTTCTACATATCCATTCACTGAGCTGTTCTTTCTTCAGTGCAACAGTGTATCTTCTCTTTTCCTCTCCCTGTTCAGACCATTCCACTTTCCGTGGGATTAAGAATGGTTGTGGGTCACTCTTTTAGGGCCTCAGTTTACAGCTGCAGTGCCACACAAGGAAGCATGGTGTGCTTCCCAGTACTCTGCTAGCTTCATATCCTAAAATAAAAATAGCAAAGATGGATCCCTGAACGTTGAGAGGTAACAATGCTTTAAAAGCTAATTTTGCTACCATTTCTCTATTCTTAATCTTATAAGGGTTTGTTTTAATTATGGAAGATAAATTGTGTCATCACTGGATTCCAGTAAAATTACTGCTGTGTGATGGATTCAAACCAGTCTTAACTGTCCACTGTCAGTGAGGATGAGTACCATTGAAAGCAGTAACAGACTGGAGAACTGAATGATGTGCTATGTCATTATCTCAGATGTATGTAGATTGTAATTCAAAGTGCTTGTGCTGGTGTTCACTGTCTGTTTCTCACACTACAGTGTGAGGATTGAAATTCAGAGGGGACATGCAGTAAGAAAGAGCCATGTGTATTATACACTGTTCTAGGGCCTTGGTTTGGTCTCTAAGCAGTGACTAAGATGAAACATGCAGAGGTGGGGCTGCAGGACTCCTGTCCTACGTGGGAGCAGGGCTGTGCTGCCGTGCCCAGATACACAGCAACAAGCAGCACACAACATATTAGGGCAGAGTGAGAGCACAGGAGTGACCTTTGCTCTGCTGGCTGCCAAGCACGAGCTCGTGGGGGCTGATGAAAGGAATGTGCCCCAGAGATGAGGCCATGCTGAGTGAGATAGCTCCTCCACCATGCTTGCGAAGTTGCAGGGAGAGACAGGGAGCACATTCCATTTGATGTTTTTTCCTCAGCTGTGAAGTGGAAGTCTATGCCTAGGAACTGAGGTGGTGTCGATGGGTTTGTGTGATCCTTCTTGACACCAGTGTACTCCAGGAATCATTTTCATCACTTATGAATTGTATTTTAACATAAAAGGCCTTTTGAAGTGCAGTTGAAGTGTGGAGAGCCAGTACAAGTGAGCATGTGCAGAAGTGAGTATAGAGTTTGAGGGCAATTCAGCACTGGGAGTGCCAGGCTGACCCGAAGGATCCTTTATGGGCAGTCCATGAGAGGCTTCTGTGTATCCATTAACTGTTATCCATCTCCTGCTGGTCTTGTTTTAGCCAAGGCCATCCTGGTAAATGTGGAGCACTGTACTGGACAGCTGTGTCCCTGCTTTTGTGAGGGTGGCAGGAGGATTGCAGTCCCTGCTGGGCCATCTCCAGTGTCTAGCCCAGGAACCCAGTTAGAGGTGATTACTGATATCTGCTGAGTCTGATACTCAGAGTCACAAAAACCAAAAAGGTGGCATCTCAGTGACATCTGAAATTCCAACTATATGACTCCAGAAGCAAAAACTCTCTTGTTCTGATCCAGTCAGAAGAAGGGGCTTTGTATTTAAATACTGAATGTTAAATTACGTATTAAGGGCCTGATTCTTCATTGCATTGCATTCATCTCGTTCCAGGATCAATATTCAGACTGCATCTTTAAATACTAAATTTTTCCTGACAGGAAAGCTGATATGCAAACTCTGACACTGGGCTCCCATGCCATTTCTTATGTCACAGGTGATGACAATTTCCAGAAAGAGTGACTAGCAGCAAGAGACTGCAATATTCACCTTAATTGCATTCTGTATTTTCAGGCATCATTTACAGTTGTAAAGTGTTGAAAAATGAGTATCCTGACATGAGTGCTCAGTATCCTGTAGCAAGCCACTGGGAACAGGAAAGTTTTCTTTTCAAGATTCAACAAAAACAGTCCCTTACTGTGTGACAGAAACAAGCTGCACCAAACCTGCCAGTGATTCAGCATGTTTTTCCAAATTCAAACTGGGCTGCAGCCTAAAGTTTGCAGTAGAAATTCAAACCCTGCAGGGAAACACCAGAGGCTCAGGCCTTTCTCCCAGCATCCGTCATGGTGCTGGGTAGGGAACCAAATGAGTAGCAAAACGCTCTCTGTACTAAAATAGCACAACAATGGCTCCAGGGCACACAGAGAGGGGCCAATACACAGCATTAATTAGCCTTAAAGAAATTAGCAAAATATTGCTAAAAAATCTTAAGTGGCACAATTGAGAGCTGGATGAGCGTTTGAACTCAGGAATATTAAAACCCTTGTGCAGTAGCTGTGAATTTGATGCACATTGGGGGGTTTCAGTGACAAGCAGACCAGTTTTGACTGAAAGAGAGGAATACAGTAAAATATAGCTTGCTGTGGAATTAAAGGCTTTGAATGAAATGTGCATTTTCCCAGCAAATTCTGACTTAAGCAAGAGAGGGAAGAAACAGACATTACTCTTTACTGAAATTAATCACATTAATTGCAGTGAACTTTTTTAGCTGTTTTGTTAGATGGAAACTGTGTTGAAGTGAATAATTCATTTTTCGAATATTTTCATTATTCAAAAGTTTTGGAAAAATATTTATTAGATTAGATTTCAGCATATGGATCACAAACTATTCTTAGTTTTACTCACTGCATTCAATATGACATCCTTGAGCTATGTGATCCCTCTCATAAATCTGAAGTTTTAAAATATTTTCTCATTTTTCGCTGTACTTCTGCTCTTGACCGGTCGGAAATGAAGAATATGTTTATCATACTTGCCTAAACACAAGAGTCTGTTTAGTCTGAGCACTAAATAGAAATTGCATGGGCCAGAAATGAAACCAGGTTGCAAATTGCAGAACAGCCTGGGGAGGGATACATTTGTATGCCTTAAAATTGACTAGGCAGCACGTAGAAGAATTTGTTACCAATATAAATTATGTAAATGGAAATTAAATTACAGTGATTGTGTAGACATAAATAGTTAGACTGTGTCCATACCAATCGTTGCAAAAGGTCTTTAAGAGGGAGACACTACACATGTTTCAAAATGGACACAGAGTCAAGCAGTATCCAGTGGAGATGTCTAATCCAGGTCCTGGAAATGGGAGTAGTGGGTTTAGCCAGCCCTGCCCACAGCCTCTGGAATTAGACAGTGAGTGGGAATTTTGGATTCAGGGGAGTTTTTGTGTGCCATGGGCTGGCTGTATCAGGGAGCCCTGGCACATCTGGAACATCATTATCAATTGAATTACAAATCATTATGTCTTTTAACATAAAATAATGCATTTATGTAAAAATTAATGAAACAATCTTCTGTCATCCACTTTTCTCAACTGTTCTTATTGTCTTAAGAATGGTCATATACCCTCAACCAAGCAATAGAAGAGGTAGTGGCTAACCAATGTTGGTGGGTCTTCCTGAAAGCACTTTTATTTACAAATTTTTTTTTTTCTGAGAAGCAGTGGAATTCCTCAAAGAGCAACTGTTTCCTTTCTATGTAAAATCTGGAAAGCTATGAGGTACTGAAGTGCTTTGATTTTGTTACATGTTATAAATGCCCAAACGATGAGATCTGGAACAGTATTTACAGTGGAATATACTGAGAGCCAGGATATTTATATTCAAGAGTTTTATTTTATTTCTGTTGGAACATAGAGAGCAACAGATATTTATACAGTTTGTATGTAGGGTAATACTTGGATTTAAATTACCTTCATTATTTGTACATTGACTTTTCAGTTTACACTTAATCCTAAAAAGTCCAACTAACTATTTTTCTGTACAAATATTATTTATTTACACATGAGATTTATCAACTCTTCTGTGACAATGATAGAGCAAATTTTTTTGCTATTTGGTAATTTTTCAGTAACATGACTGAAATGTATGGGTTTAGTAATTGTATCCAATTTTAACCCTTAAGCAACATTTTGGATAAATTAAATCCTCCAAATTAAATCCTTTGTTCATGCAAACAAGCAAAGCACCTACCTAGTTCTACCACTCCTGTGACATAAAACCATTTGCTGGAAAAGATACAGTGAAAAAAAATGCAAAAATAAACAAAATAATTGGCATTGACAAAAGCTGGGTTTTGCTTTCCTCCAAAGCTCTTTTCAAAATGTGCTGAAAAAGTTTGACCTCAAAGCATCTCTCCTTAATGGACCAAGCAGAGGTGTTTTTTTTTTTTTTTTCATTTGGAAAACATTGCATGTATCTGTCAAATTACTGGAAAAAGTGAACAGATTGTGTTAATTGATGTTGATTCATGTTTGCCTCCACAGAATTTTCAGGTCTCTAGGACAAAGGTTACTGGGCAAGTCTGAAGTCTCATCCTTCTTTTTGAAGACCTTCAGTGGTCTGATCCCAGCTGTATTCAAGATCAAAACCATCTATCATTTAAAGACCTGAGATGAAGGCAGGGGCTGGTGTTTCTCGCCTTCTGTAGAATTGTCTTTTCCTTTTTGGAATAAGGTTCTTTCTGCTCACTCTAGACATCTCAAGTGTCAGAAAGGTGACCATCTTTGCTCAGGAGAAATACTTGTCTCTGGCACTATTTAAGCAAAAGCTGGAGTTTGAGAGACCAAGAATGTTATAGTAACCTCCTTGGAACTTTTTCCATCCCCTGAGCAAATGTGGGATTAATACCCTGCTAAAATATAAATGGCAAAATAGTATTGGTTACATTTTCTTAAATTATCCCATCAAGTTCATTTCAAAGAGTGATTGAAGTAAATTTGAAAAGTGTATATATGGTCCTGCTGCAAGTAGTAAGGGCCTAATAAAGGAAGGGGATGCTGCCAAAGTTATCTCATGAGAACATCTTCATGTGGGACTCAGCTGGAGGTGGGCGTCTTTGGCTAAAATTTAGCTAATTCCAAAGGTTGGGTTTAGGATTAAGGGTGGCAGAGAAACAAAGCCTAGCATTCCAGCTGGAGTGGAACTGCAATAAATCTTCCAAAGGGAAGAACAGTCTGCAGAAATATTCTCCCTGCAGAAATTCATCGTGTGATGCAGAGATGGGGATCCTGGGCTAAAACTCAGCTCATACCTTGACCCCTAAAACCAAGGATTGTGTTTAGGATTGGGGGTGGCAGAGAGACTAAGTTCTGGGATCATTTGGAGTGGGGATGCCAAAAATATTGTCTGCTGAAGACTTCATGTGGAACTTCATGGGGATTGACTTGAGATTTAGTCTATGCCTAGGATTAGGGTGCTGAACTGAGGAGAGAGAAAGCTTAGGGCTGCAGGTAGACTCAGTCTGGATGTAAGTGGGCTGATAAAGAAAGGGAAAAGCTGCCAAAAAAGTTATTCTCTGAGAACTTCATGCAGAACTCTGTTGTGGAACTTGCACATGTATAGGCCTAAGGCTGGGGTTGGATGAGAGACCAAGTGTAGAGCTGTAGGTAAAGTGGGGATGTAAAGGTGTTGCCAAAAAATTGGCAGTCTGCAGGTAGACTTTTCCCTTCTTCTTGAGGTGGAGGGCACTGGAGCTTCCCATTTGGCTCAGTCAATGCCTAGGGTTGGAGTTGAGGTTGGTAGAGAGGCAGAGCCTTGAGCTGCAGTGGATTGGGACTGTCAGAGGAGCAGTCTGGAGATTACTCCTGCAAGAACTTCATGTGGGACTTTGTGTGGATTTAACATCTACAGTTCTGTTCCAACCTATATTATTCTGTGATTATGTATCGACTCTGGGAAACAATGCGAAATGAAAACCAAAAAATCTCTGTGGCTGCAATTCAAGTTTCAACACCAGAAAATTCAGGATTATTCTCCCATGGTCTTCTCAACATGAAAGAGTCAGATGCAGCACTGAATTGGCTGTTCTCCAGTCTAGTTGGGAGGTAAATTGTAATCCTCCTCCTGGAATCCAGCCTTCACCGCCAATGCCCCTGACCCTTCTTCTCCTGAGAGCTGAAGTCAGCCAAGAGGAACCACAAACCCTGCGAGAGACTGGCTTTCACAAACCAGCTCTCCCACTTCTCTACCTCAATATTTCCCTCATTTGCTGAATTTCCTTCTCGTCCCAGACAACTCCAGGCTAGACAAGTCTTTGCTGTGGCCAATCCTTGAACCCCTTTGGATGCAGAGAAGACAAAGAGTATTTCCTGGCTCCAGCCTGTGAACAGCTGAGACTTCATCAGACCAAAAATTCAGCTGTTGATGCTAAACGTGTGATGCTTCCAGCACATGTGGGAGAGAGTTCCTGGGAACTGGGAGAGCCGTGTTTTGAATGGCTGAGCTGCCCCTCCTTGGGAAGGCCCTTTGGGAGTCAGCTGACAGGTAGTTTTGTGGGGCCATTCAAGAAGTCAGTCTGATATGTCAGGCCTGTAAAACATTGATTTGTCAGCCAAATTTACTTCTCTCTTTCTGCAATAATCCTATGTTAGCCCTTAGAAAATATCTTCTCTCATAAGTTTGCAGCTCTCTGTATAAATCAAGAAACTTGTAGAGATAAGGTCCATACCACAGAATAAAATATTGCATTAAGTACTAAAATATTGCATTAGGTACTAAGTGCTAAATTTTTAAGTGTTGGCCATTAGAAGGGCCAATTTAAACAAGACAGGATTAAGCTGAGCTGTTTACCTTCCTAACACTGCTCACTATAGCATAATAAATGATGGGGCTGTAAGCCAGGGAAGGCGACTACAAGAATGTTTTGTTTAGACTACTACAATAGCCAACTGAACATCATGAGAGGAATGCAGGATGTTAGGAGTGATCTGAACTACCATAAAATTGATGAGTTACTGAAATGTCTGAAGGCATTGAAGTTACGCTATATTATTTGAAAACTTTAGAAGTGGGGAAGAAATTATCTTTGTCTGTATTTTACTCTGGTAACCTTTGTTTTACATGGGTATTTACTTCACTCTTTCCAGTTTTACCACTGGCTAAGTGCTTTCTGAGAAGTCACTTCACTCTCCATACCACTGTTTTTCTTTCTGTAAAACAGCAGCAGAGCTTCCTTGTCTTTGGATCTTACAGCTCTCCAACATGTCTAGAGACCTTTCATTATATTTTTGTTTCATTGGCAGCAGGACCAGCAACTTCAGAACTGCACAGAGAACAAAGCAAATTTAGCTTAGGAAAACACTTGTATCCAGCACAGTGAGAAAAATTCTCCAAGACTCATTTTGCTGCAGGCCTAAGGAGGCTTCTGACTGGGGAGGTGGAATGAGAAAGGGAGAAGAACCCTTTGGCTGCACAGAGCAGCAGAACCTGCCAACCTCCTTTATCATGTCAAAATATCTCTTTTCATACTCTTTTCAAGCTCTTTTTTACTCTTTGTACTGATTAATAATGATTGACAAAACTGAATTTTCATCTTATTTTTAATTTTTTTCCTACATCTAGCTCCTACTCTGAAAGCAGGAATGTGTGGGGGGAAATTATACAACTTAACTGAGGTTTGATATAACTCTGTGTATTAAAAACTGAGAGTATTTGGTCATAGCCTAAAAACTCATCTCCTGGTTCAAATAATCTATGTCCAAAAGAAGATGAGGAAATTGCATTTGAAATACTGAGGCATTTTGCAGATGAGGATTTGCCAAGAGAAAGTATTAGGAAAGACTTTATTCTGATTACTAAGTATGAACTTTTACCAGGTTATGTCTTTATACCTGTATGCATTCATCACTGTCTTCACTAATTCTAAGTAATAACTGATGAGGGTAGGTTTGGCTAAAATGAGTATAAAAAGATTGCTAATCAGAACAGTTTTGAAGACCAAAGTAGTTTAGGTGTAATGCTTTAAAATCTATTATTTCTTTACTAGGATATCACTGAGCATCTCAGCTAAATATACTGAGATTTGTGGGGGTTTTTTTTTGGGGGGGGAGATGCCAGAAGCACTGAAGACATTCATTGAGACTGAGATTCTGAAGAAAATAAAGGCCAGATCTTTAAAACTATTTGGTACTTTCCATTAATTTCTCTAAGAATGTGGGTTAGGAGAATTTTTGAAATTGAGATATAAGGACAATCAAAAGTTTTATTCATGATGTCAAAATCTTCTTTGAACTTTTTTGAGAGGGGTCACAGCAGTCATAGAAGAGAAAAGCAGTGAATTCACAAATCTCTGGTGAAAAATCCACAATTAAGTCCTTGTTGCATATTCTTATTGATGATACTGCAGGAGAAACCAGCCCTGTGGTAATTTTACTCTTTTTTTCATTTAGTATTTCTTGCTAAGCTTGTTTTCAATCATGCCTACAAATGGAAAATAAAATAGTTATTGTGGTTTAAGATTTACTTAGAGGTTAAAAAGTTGTTTTAATGGTATTTTAGGATTTTGGTAGCTTTTTCTCATGTCTCACTTTTTCACCACAGATGTAACCAATTTATCCCTTTTCTACTTCTCAGACCAACCAACCAAAAAACCACCATGTTTATTGTGCTGAACAACACCTTCAAACAGTGTCACCAATTACTAACCACTTGTAAAGTAACATAAAATTACAAAAACATTTCTTATGGTATGGTAGTTATTTATGTCCATGGAAATGGAAACTATAGAACCATGAGGAGTTTCACCCTTGGCTGAAAGCTTGATCTTTACAAAGAGCCATTTTCTGCTTTTGTGAGGATGTGTTTGCTGATAGATCTCTGAGAAGGTCATACAAGCAACACATTGGATATGCATTTTTATAGTGCCTTAAATGTTTAAAAAATTAAACAAATTTGCATAATCTTTGGAAGTATTGTTTAAAAATCTGTTGTGATCTCTTCATTGTGGCTGAATTCTAAGTGTTCTTTTTTGGTTTTAGAAGACTTTCTATATGGCATTAATTGTCATTCAACTTCTTAAAATGTTCCAGTGTTTATCTTCTGTACTCATGACATCCTTCTACCTGAAGAATTCTGACATTTCATACAAAGCTGGGCTAATAAGCAGCTTTTGAAATTGTTAGACAAAGCAGTATCACTGCAAGTACTGAACAATTCAAAATGGTGACTCAAATCAACTTGCTCTGAGCCCTTTGAAATGAACAAGCACAGTGTTTCATCAGGTCTCCTAAGGAGTTCTCTGTCCTTATCATAAATATTCATCTGTTCTAAGAGGCATTGTTTGAAGTGCTTTTAAGCCATGTTTAGTATTCTAATAAAGGGTACTCAGATTAGGTTCACACTGTGTTGTGCTGCTGCTCTACGAACCCATTGGAAGAGTAGGTGTCATTGCAAAGGAGAATTCAGAGTTTAAATAGGCAAGAATAAAATAAGAAGAAAAAAAAGTGGATACATTGGGACAGTAATTTGGTTGATCTCCATCAGACATAGCTGGGAACATAATTCAGGCCAGTACTTGCTCTGATATAAGACCATGTGTTTCTGAAAAACAGGAATCTGAAACTGAGAGGGAACAACACAGTTCTGTGAGACATATCTTGAATTATTCCATTAGTTTGAGTGAACATATATGGTTACTTATATTCAGGCTATTCCTCTTTGTTTGAAGACTCTGTAGTATTACACTAGTATTACACCAGGCCTATTTTTTTTCCTGCAACAGTGTAATGGCAAAACATTGTGTGCAAAGCAATTCTTTTCTTCCTTTAGTGTTTAAAAGGCAAATGGTTTAGTTGGTGAAGGTTACTGCTTTCTCAAAGCCTGAAGTCACAGTACACTTTTCTATCCTAAAATTATTATCTTGGTCTTTTAATCTTTCTGGTATCTGTTAAAAATACTTGGCTAGCACCATTTATTTGTGGAAATAAGAGTATCCCCACATAGAGTGGATTAATGTCTTTGCTACTTCAAGGGGCCTGCAAGAAACTTAAATTTGATTATGGGTCTAGTACTTCTGTATAATGCAAAGAAAATGTTACAGGCCTATTTTTCTTAGCTTAGTGGATTAATATCACTCAGGAATACTTTATCCTATAACAGCCTTCTTCCTCTGGGCTGCAGCTGACCTGAAATTGCTGGGACTCCTTCGGCTTGGAATGGTAAATTTGCCCCCTGAAGAATTTAAGATCATTTAACTGAGCAGGAATCTGGGCCAGAGTGTGCAGGAAGAACTTTGATACCATGAAGGTCTCTAAATTTGTACATGTCCATAGGTAATGTTCATTCCTGTCCTCTAAACTGGCATACTGCTGTGGATTCATAGGAGGTCAGGCATGCAGCAATTCCAGTCTTTCTTGGCAAGAGCAGACATATTTTAACTCCAAAAGAAAGTTCAAGTCTTGTGCAGGATCTCAGACAATATTGGTGATTCTGAGTTTGCAGCCCAAGGAAGGAACCCAGTGCAAAGAGCATATCCAGCTCTGATGCTGCTGTTGATTCATACTCTGGTACAAGTCAGACACAAATATGGATTTTATTTCAGAGCTAGGAAAATGGAACAGGGAAGGCATTGTTCGGGAAATAATTATAAACAAAAGGAGGCCTGGCTTGTGTAGAAGATAAACACATTTGTGTTTGAATTAATTATTTCTTGAGTAAAGAGTATGTTTCTTATGGCCAAGATCTAGAAGACCTGGAAGATTTTTGCTATTTAGTTGCCAATTCCTGAGGATGTCTGTAAGCTGCTGTAATTTGCACAACTAACTTTTGGTAAATGGTGTCTTTATTCTCATAAATCCATGCAGTTTTTTCATCTTGTACATCTAATTCTCTCTCTCTTCCTTATCTTGTGGCTTTCTGATTTACCACCCATGACTTTTGCAATTCAACAGGTTTTAGTTTTTCACTTTAATGTAAATATGTAGAGGTTTTAGTGGATTCCTGATTCTAGGGCTGCTGCATCTGATCTTATGCTGTGCTTCCATACTTTGTTACCTGAGTACTAATGCATGTCTATCCCAGTCAATGATCTTGCAGAAGTATTAACACCTTTACCTCTCCTCATTAAAGTTTATCTTATTTTTGTTTGCCTTCTGGTTTCAAACTTTGGTTTGCTGAAGAGGATTTTCATTTCAAGTGAAAGAGGATGTTCCTGGGTATACATTTGACTGCAAGAGCTGTGGTGTTTGTGGGAGGAATTTTATAAATCTGAGTGGAAACATCAAGCTCTGATCACAGGCAGAAAGGATCCCTAAAGTAAAGAACCAAATACTGGTTAGCTGTGTCTCCACTCCCTCTACTTTTCTTTTCCTTTTCTGTAACTGTCTAGACACTTACTGGAAGAAACTTTCATGGGGGGAAATAAACTGTAAGTTCAGTGAATTATGGTGGGAAATTAATTTGGAACTCATCAAGAGAAATGCTGGTGTATTTCCTTGAGAAACCTGGCTGTAAGAGTTAGTAATTTAATAAGTAAATCATAATGTTACCATGTGGTTTGCATCAATCTAACCAATGTAGCACAAATTTGAAAGCCTCTAGTTTGGTTGTTGATAAATTATAAATCAATTGTTAGTAGACATCATTGTGAAAGAAATTGTTACAGAATTAAGAAAATCAGTAATGGTTTATGCTACTCACAGGATAAAAGGCTGCCTTTGCTGAATCAATTATTCTATGACATGCTATTCTCTAATTTGAAAGTATTTTGAAAAACAAATGCTTAATACAACAAAAACCTCTATGTTCAATTGCCACATTTACTTCATGAAAGAGAAGAGAGCTGGAAAATTGCTTAAGCTAGAGCTGGTTTCTATATTCATGGGGATACTTTCATTGATGCCAAATATTGATTGGATAATAGAAAGCAGAATTCTTCCTGCAGCCCTAAGGGATCCCTGGGACTTCTCTTTGTTTCCTTTTAGGCTCATTTCCTTTCACATCAGCCCTGAACATGGACATTGAACCTTTTATTGCCTTCTCTTCCTTGCATCCTACCTGATGCTCCAGAAGGGGTTGGCTGCTTTTCTACCATCCACTCACTCTGTTCTTTGCCTGTAGTGGTTCTTTGTTTTTATGCTTTTAGATATTGACTAGAAATCGATCCATTATCGATTTCAAGTAACTGTGCTTTTGCAGCATGATGTGCACCTTGACATGGAAGAAAGGAGAATGCATTGCAGGAAAAAAAGGTGTTTTGGAAGAAATCAGAAGGAATTTCTAGGATAGGGTAAAAATGCTGAAGATTTTAAGTCCTCATGAATATGCAGTCTCATGAAGCACACGAAATTACACCAAACACTGCCAATTGTGAGAACACAATGAATGTGCTTTTTTTGTTTGTCCTGATGTAAGAATGATTTGATATTGCTTTGATGAAAAAGAGGAAAGCAACAGAAGAAGCTGGTGTAACACGACTCCTTCCAGGTGGTGGAGTAATGGGGTAAATTATGTTTCTGTATTATACTGTGTGAATTATACCTTTGAAATTTCCATTAAAATGGATTATCAGCTTGCTGTGAACATGTAGTCTAAGTTATTCATACTGACTGATATATCTGCTCAGAAGTTTCTGGGATAGATTTTTGCCTGACTCTTTCTATGCCTGACATCAGCTACAATGTCCAGTCTTCAGAAACCTTAAGCAAATAACACTCAGTTGTTTTGAAGGCAAAATCTGAGGCAAAGTTAAGAGTTTTCATGTACTCCCAGTGACAATTCTGTGCTTTTGTAACTCACACAGCTGCTGTTATAAATCACCAAGTAGGATTGTTTCATTGGTCTCAAACTGGAGTGAAAAACAAACTGAAATTCAGAAATGTGGGTTCATTATTTCAAAAGCTGACATTTGCAAACGCACAATAGAATGTCCTTTCTCTTTCTTCTGTCTGCTCAACAGAATAATTTAAGATCTTGCACATCAACAAATAGTGTAGTAATTAAGACTATCTGAAGTATACAGGCAGATTTGAGTAGAGTTTTCTCAAAACTTTAATTCAACATTCTCAAAGTATGTACTTTAACTTCGGGTATGCTGATTGAAAATGTGTCGTTCAAAGGACAGTTTATTTTAAAAAACACATGCTT
>VZRX01019178.1:0-14446 GCA_013398075.1 Notiomystis cincta | reverse complement strand
CACTCACCAGCTGTGACAGGAAGTCGTCTTCCACATGCTTTAAGAACTGCCTCGACTGCCTCCTTTCCACTGCGTTGACTTCCCAGCAGACTTCTGGCTGCTTAAAGTCTCCCACAAGAGAGTAGATGAGCCATACTTCATAAATATAGGATAATGTTATTATGCCTATGTTACACAGACACAGAAATTAGCAGTTTTCCTTTCACTAGATAAATAAGAACAAGGACAGTCACTGAGCAGAATGAGAAACAAAGGAAAAGTAAATATCTATTTTTCACCCTTTTAATAACTCCCTTTCTGTCCCATGCTGCATATGTGTAGAAGTCTATTTTTATGTCAGTTTTTAGTTTCCTTTTAATTGAGAGGACAGCTCTATACTATTCTATTCTTAATAGTTATCACAGTTAGCAGAAGAAGGTAAAATGTCTTGGTCTTTGGATGTTTAGCTTTGTTCTTCTTTTGTTTCACTTCAACAAAAGTTCTACTGCAACACAAGAAATACAATGCACACAATTGATAAGAAGAACAGAGAAATTCAACTCTGGCACTTCATCACAGATGAAATTCAATACAATAGTTTTATTTCTGTTCCTCTTTGTGATAGAAACTATATAAAATATTTATTAAAATTCAAAATTGACAGATAGTCCCAAAATTAAGTCTTGGTTGAAGAAAATGTCTTGACTTTTACTAGTCAGAATTTAGCTGAGGAACAGTGATAGTCTTGTCAAACAGTCAAAAAGTTCCACTCACCAATCCTGTTGTGAAAACACACAAAAATGAATCCTGAATCTTGACCAACAGAATTTGAGGTTGGAGCTGACACACTCCAAACTGCCATCTTCTTCCAGGAGTCTTTCATAATTCTCTCTTTCAGAGATAAGATACTGGGCTTCAAAAAGCCAAAGTTTTAAAATAATATTTTTTCTGCCTGTCCAGTGAAGACATGTTACTATATATATGTTACTATAGACATTATTATACAACACATACTTATAAGTGGAAGAAATAAATCTGCATGCCAAGTGCAATACCAAAACTCTCCTTTATGTGCAACTGAGAGCCAGAGCTGAGTTTTGCTGCAATTTCAGTTAACTTTATACACATATATATATGTATATATATGTATATATATGTGTCAGCGTTAACTCCAGGTGTGTTCCAATAGCAGTAGGNTGTGTTCCAATAGCAGTAGGAATAAAAATACTGAACTGCCTGCTTTGGCACAGACATCCTCAATCCAAACCTTGCTCTGTGTTTGCAGTTTCATTGCACCTTCTAAATATAAAATGCATAGTAGATTTAAGCTTTTAAATACAGATACGGATTGTTCTAGGAGGCTCAGAAATTAGCCAATGACATCAAATCCTGCTTGCTGTATTCACTGAAGACTCCTACTGTGAACATGGGAACATTAAGCAGGATTCAGCCTTTCTAATCAGTGCATGTTAACATGAAGGAATAATATTGAAGCAATGAGAATTAGATTTAATTTGCATTGGTCTTTTGTATGCTTGATGACTTTTCTGCTTGTTTTATTATGGGATCTACAAAGATCACTATAATATTTTGGTTAGCTGGTTTCAAGTGGGCATTTCACATAAACCTAAAACCTAGTGATCAGAAGAAGTCATTTTATCTCACAGCCACAGATTTTTCTCTAGAGCTTTCTGTTTATTAAATTATACAGGGTCAATAAGAATTTCCTCCAGATGCCTAGTTTCCAATCCCAATGTTGTCTAGTACTGTATCTGTCTCTGCAATGCACAGATGTTAGCCTTTCCCACCAACTGCCTAAAAAAAAAAAATCCATCTTTATTTTATTTTCTTCTGTTGGTTAAGGGGATTGTTATCTCTCTATAGGACTTTCCCATGTTATTGAGAAAAGAAGGAAGATAGTGAAAACTGAACAAGCCAAGGGGTCAGAAAACAGGGTTCAGATGATACTCTGAAGTGACATTTGGATCCATAACACTCTGAGCTCCAGGTTACTACAGGATTAAAGGGCAGAATAGGGAAGTACGTCATATCATGCAACTCATTTTGGGCAATTACACTATTTACAAAAATTTCCACAACATGCTATAAATGAATCCTTTGAGAATGAATTTTGAGGTAAAATGATCCAGTGCACCTGATTTTGCCCAAATAATTGTACATTCAATCCATTATGCACTGATTAAGGTCCCTGTAAAAGAAGATCATATGAATTTCACTGTGAAAGTTCATGGTATTTTAAAGAATTTCAGCAGTAGTAAAGATATTCTGCATATAAAATAGACAAATTTATAATCACCAAGTATAACAATCAGTGTCTTTTACCATATTATTTCATCTGGATCACTTACAATTTGTGTCTCTGGAAAAGTTTCATGCAGAAAGTCAATTTTTAACTCATATCAATGACACAAAAAAATCTAGACCAGAAAGTCCTGCCTAAAATAATGAGGTTTGTTCAAATTGAATAAAACAAATGAAAAAGGTGCATAAAAGCATTCTGAGAATGAATAATTAATGCTAGGAAGCCAAGGAACTTTTAGACTAAAATGGGACATAGATAATGAATTTGGCCTCTTGCAAGATACTTATTCCTGTAAACATTGTGGATTGGATTCTTGGATTTTTGGGTATGAAAAATCTCATACTGCAAAATTTTTAGCTATACTTAATCCTATCATCAAGAAAACCAAACTCAGTGTTTGAGATGGACAAATATTTGTACTAGAATTCTATGAGTCTGGCTCTAAATAAGATCAAGAATTTTGGGTAGAGGACAATATCTTGAAACCTCTTGAAGGCAAGACTGCTGTTTCCCACTAAGTTATCTGTGAAGCCCCATTTTCTGCTAACATTTCAACCTTTATCTATGCTACATCTTCACACAAAGAAGACAAATATATGTAACACTATACTTTTCTAACCAAAGAAGCAATGTTCTTATTCATTAAATTTAAAAGAAAGAAAAAAGCTGGCATAGAAAGTTGGGGTTTTCCCCTTATGAAAGTTTTCATCTATCTCTACTACATACTCTCTATCTGAAATGAAGCATGTATTCTCCTGTGGCTGAATAACAGCTTTGCAACTGGAACCCAATTTTGTTACTGACATTTTGAGGAGAAACTTTTCATTAAATATCTCTGGCTCCATGTAGAGCTAAAATCCAGGTTTTGGAGTATAATTGAACAGGATTTAATTTTGCCATTCTAAGGAAATAGGAAAAAATAAAACTCCCATCCTTAATCACGCAAAAAGTAAACCTGATAGAATTCCTTTAAAAGAAATTGAATGCATGATAGTAGTTTGACTGAATACAAGTGAACCCTTTTTTAGAATTGAGTTTGCAATGTCAGCTTTGAATTTTTATCCTTTTTATGAGAGCTATTGACTGTTTTGAAGTGGAAACCTATATTTTTCTTCCATGAAATCCTGAAAAGGGTAGTTTAACAGTTTCAAAACTGTTTTTGTAATATGAAGCAAAACACTGAGAAAATGGTTTCAAAATATTGACAAATCTGTTGAAAGTTTTCATTTTTAATTGTTGGTTTAATGAACTGACAATTGCAATTTATTTTTCTGTTGTTGCAAAGTGATGTTCTTTATTTCTTTTTATTTCTCTATTTCTTTTTCGCTCATGCTACAGCTATCCCTTCCTATATTAGTAAAATCTGTTCCTTTGCATAAAAAATACTGATTGTCATTCATCTTTGCATATAAAGTAGTGAACAGAAGATAGAAAGAAAAATTCATAAAGTTCATGTAGTTTTCTCAGTCAACAAATATATTATCTCCTACTGAAAGAATGAGCAGTTGTAAAGAAAACAGGAAAAGTAAACCAAATTTTATTATGGCTCAAGGGTGTGAAAATTAATTTACAACCCCAAAATTTGTGCAATTCTTCCAAAAAATAACAATCATTCCAGTCATGGATATTAAGCTTTTAATTAGGTGAGATCGTTGTCAACAGGATTTAGATCAGTAAAGTGGTTTTATAATGCAATAAAGGAAGATATTTCTTCTCCTTGCTTCCCCTTCACTTCTTTCTTCTACCACTCTTGATCTTTAACTCAACTACTTATTCTCTTTGCTCTCACAGCCAACCTGATTTCTTTATATATGCAACCTTCAGCTTAAATAGGAACGAGACTAATTAATTGCCATGCTTGATTTTCGATCTTTAGTGTCTTCCAGTGAAATATGATAACTGGCATTGATATATGGTTTGCTGACTCTATTAACCACCTTTCTAATTCACTGTATCTTTTTATATTAATTATGCCTCTAGCCTAATGTTTTATTCATGTTTGAAGCCTTTTTGCATTACTGCTTTTTTATTATTATTATTATTATTATTATTATTATTATTATTAATAATAATAATAATAATAATAACAATAACAATAATAATAATAATAGTAATAGTAATGATGATAATAATAGTATTAAAAAAGTTGGGTAAACTTTTTCATCATCTCTGGGACAAACAAACAGGGCTGACCTCCTGAACAATTTCTATCTATAGACAGGAGGTATTGAAAAGATTTCAATTGATAAACAGAGGCCTTCCATTCCGTTCAAATTAAAGATAGGAGCATACATATGACAAAAATACATAGTATCCTTTTAATTCAAGAATAAGGTTTATATGATTCTTACAGAATATTTGGAATGTTAGAGGAAAGTGTTAAATAAGAGTAATTGCTAATTTTTCTGCCCTTTCGTGCTAATCTTGATCATAGGTACAAATTCTTTTGACAGATTTAAAAAAAAAGTGGTAAAAAATCCATTGTTTATGACTTCTCACCACTGTAAATCCTATCCATGTCGTTAGGTGCAGAACCACCCTCAGGATTTACAGAACCATGTTTTGCAGGATGCCTGAAAACCTTTATTAAGTTAGTTATTAAATAGCATGAGTTATCTCCAAGTATTCTCTTTGGTGATTGCTTGGGGGTTTTGTGTTTGTTTGTTGCTTTTTTCCTTCTTTTAGCAATGTTTTTGATAATGGACAGGAATGAATAACAGTAGCAGCCACGAGCTTCATTCTTTACTCTTACATTTGAACTACCACTGCTTGATTTTATGTGAGAAACAGTAAAAAAATTTTGCTAGCTTGTACAAATACCAGACAGTTGGCAATACGAAGGGAAGTGAATGGTTGCAGTGTTTTGCACGTTTCAAGAAAATATATCTGCTGTTTTGGCTGGTGGATTTAGACAGCCTTTAACTTGGTTTGTTACAAGGCTTGTGAGGGCACAGTCTTTTTTTGAGCATTCATATTGAGAAAGGAGCAAACCTCACTTAAAATAATTATTTTCTAGAAGCTTAATAAGAACAGATGGAGAGATATATTAGGTATTCCTCATTTGGTTAAAGCTCATCAGGACTTGCACCTTTTGGATAACAAGATCAATAGACTGCAAAATATAAATTTATTTGAAACAAGATTTATTATTGTAGTGTTTCTACCTAGAAATATTTGCTGGTAGCAAAATATTCCTGAATACCCACTGCAGTTACCTCTGAAAACAGTTTCCTCTGAAGAGCATGCAACCTAGATAATTTGAAGTGTCTGAGAAGACATAGATTTTGAAAATGACAATGCCAAGATCTAGACAACAGTTATTTTCCAACTTCCACTGTTTCCATAGACTGTAGACATGAGGTGACAGAAGACAAAGACAATTTACCTTCACATATGCCTACTTTGCATCCTCACACCTAACAGGGGCCTGTATGAACTTAATAGAGAAGAAATAATATCAAGATACACTACTTGGCTGTAATGCCGTACAAACAACCTCTTCTTACCTATTTCCTGGTCAAGACTATACACTAAAAAGGAGCACGGCTCCCTCCCACCATCCCTGATCTCTGGCATTCAAGTATAAAAACCCCAGCTACATCCTGTCTTCACCCAATCTCCTCCCCCTCTCTTTGGATGTGGCTGTTCTGCTTTGTGAACCATAATAAACATAACACTTAGACTTTCCTGGTGGCATCTGTTATTTTGAGTTAGAATTGAGTTAGAACAAACAAAAAGAGTTCTATTATCTTCAGATGAAAGAAGGTTTGTATGTGTGAGCTAATACTGATTGCCTGAATGCAGATGCAGTGTTATATTTGATTGGTAATTAAAGTCAAGTACCCTCAAGTTTAGGCAAAACCCAAATAGCTAATTACAGGTTTTATACTATAAAACCATTGTAGTATCAAAAGACCCCTCAGGGAACACATAAGTAGACAGGGATTTTTATTCTCCCTCAAAAATCTGTACTAAATTCTCTCAGATCTGTGGAAATGTAACTGGAAAGAAGAAACACAATGACAGACCACTTACTTGATTCTGTCTGCTCTCCATGGCACAGAGGAGGGTTGGAATTAGATGTTCCTTAAGGACTCTTCCAACCCAAACCATCCTATGGGTCGATGATTTTATGCAATATAAATATAAAATGACACTCTAGGATACAAGTTGTGTTTAAAGCCTGGCTGGACAAAACAGTAAAACAAGTCTGTCACCTGTTCCTTGCTTTGAAGTCCCTGTATGACCTTGAAGTCTAACCTTGGCTACGCTCTTCTTTACTTAGTTTTTGTTACTGGATTGCAACAGGCTTTATTGGCAATCCTACAGTTTTCCTGGACCATCCTCTTATTTTGTAGCATAATGCCCAAGAAAATTCAAGAGGTAGTTGCATAAGAAAAAATTTCAAAATCAGACTAATTGTAAGGAAAAACAGAAAAATTAACAGCCCACCTAATCTTATTATTTCTTCACACCTCCAGCACAACTGAATGACAGATGCTAATAAATGAAATGTCCTTTACTCTTTTTTAGTACAGACTTGATTCAATACTTGATTTGTATGGAGAAGGACTTCTAAAAATTTAATTGCAAAATAATATTTTCAAAGAATCCTAATTTTCTATGGAAGCTAAAGGATCTTTGAGTTTTAGAACACCCTAAAAACTCCACCCCAAACCCAAGAGTTTGTAATAAGCTGCAACAGGTAAGCATTCAACATATTTTGTGAATACAGAAGATATTGTTTCTTAAAATATAGTAAGCAAAATATTTGTTTTAAAAGTAGATCTTTGTGTTTGCTTGGTCTAAAATGCTCTGGATTTTTCTCTTATTCAGAATGTCTAGATAGTATTTCGTGGCCTGATACTAAACCTGAAATTAGGAAGTTTTCACACAGTTCCTTGTGATGTTATAATTCTCTATATGCATTACCAAATCGCTTAATTAAAATACACTCCTCCTCCTGCAATATAAAATAAATTTTACTATGTATTCTTTTATAAGTGAAACTGTAAGTGAATTAGCAAGTTGAAAAATAAACCTTTCACAAAGTAGTGCATTTTCTTCTTAGCACTATGAATGCTTCAGCAGCAGTTATTGTTCTTAGCCATGTAAGAATTGATCCAGATTCCCTCCCATAAACTCTACTGGGATTTGTGAACATAATTTAGAAAATAATTCTAAAGGAATGTAAAGGGATATAGAAAACAGAGAAGTAGCTTGCATTGTCTTTGAAGGTATAATTTCTAATGAGTCAAAACGCTAAAAAATATGTTTCATAAGATTATATGGTATATCCTAATCACTTATGACAATAAAGAAATTAAAATATATCATGATGTGTGTAAAGCAATGAACAACAGATCATAATAGTGGACAGACTAAAAAAACCAAAACAAATTATGTGAGGATTTGAGGTTTCCACACGTGATTGCAGAGAAGTATCTAATGTGCTTCCACCCATTTCTTTGTTTGTAGGATATCTTTAATAACCACCTGTCTAAAGTACTCAGGGCTCTTGAAAGAAAGACGAATTGTCATTTCAAGGAACGTGATTATCACCAACCATTAGGAGTTGTTAAATCTTTAATATGTCTTGGCTGATCATTTTGCATCAACATGATTCAAAATATCTGGGGCAATAGATGGGTCTTTTAGAGACATTTGATCAATGTTAGATATGCAGCAGGCTTTACTGAATCTGATGTGGAAGTAATCACTTACAAACACTTGGTGTTGAAATGAATTACTGGATGTCATTTTCTATTAACCTAACAGTTAAATTTGGACAAAAATATACATAAAAATGAAATAAAACAATTAGGTAACACTTTAAGTGGTTCATTATTATTAATTCATTTAGTATTCATTGTACTGGTGCTGGTCATAATGAATTCATTTGATATTAATGTGGATGTTCTGCAGCAATTTCATTGTAATGCAGTTTTAATTCACGTGCCATTAAAATAAAGCATTGTCAAAATTTTATTTATTATCCTAGCTGCATAATTTCTTATTTTCAGAACCAGGAAACACTGGGTTTGTTTCCTCCATTAATTTCATATTTTCATCAAGAAAGCCCTGTCCTAAGCAGATTAATTTCTTTTCCACTGTTAAATATATTTGTTCTATACCTTGAAGCAACAGATACATACAGCTGTAATACCTTATTTTTAGAGTTTAGCCTTTAGCCTGTATTCAGTCTTAAAAAATTTGGGAAGAGACACATGAACATAAACTCGTTATATAGCTCAAGTAACAAACCATGAACTCATGTTGTTTTTAAGAAAAAATGATGGTAACTTCTCTACAGGTAGATATATAAGCAATATTGTAAGCAACACAAAAGGTATTAGAGCTGTACTATTATTTAAAATGTAATGGAATCAGAATTTCTGTATATTTCAGTTTTCAAAAAAATTAAAATATAGTTATTTCCAGTTGAAACGGAGCACACACAAAATATTGTACGGGTTGAGCAAGCAATTTTAAGATGGAATACTAATCAGAAATATGTTTTACTTCCCATGCAATCCTCCTAGAAGATGCAAAATGGTATTTAACACTTCTAAAACAGGAGACTAAATTTTCAGTCACCATCTGCCAGCTGGGGCCAAATAAAAGAAGGTTTTTGAGTTCTTTCCATATCCATTAGGTGACCTGCCGTTTGAAACAAACAAAATTTTTCTGAAAACTTGCTGATTTTTTCCTCTGATTGAAGAGTAAGTGAACCATTTTTAAAATTGTATGGTTTGTGTAATCACTGAAGTGGGACAATTGAAGAGGAATGCAAAAATTCTTACAACAGTAAATGTGCTGAGACATATGTCACATAGCCTTAGGGACAATACTTACCTTCTAGTTCTTTGAATAGCAAAAAGGTTAAAGAAAAAATATAGTCAATTTCGAGGGAGGGGAGTGGGGAGCAGGGGTGAGTAAGTGTGAGAGAACAAAGTTAAAGTGTTTTTAATGCTTTGAAGTAATACACTTTTGATGGGAGTGTTGGATGGTCTCAGACTCTAATGTGCAATCTCTTGATTTCAAAAGCACCCAAAAATTCATTTTGGGGTACACTAAAGCAACAAAAGGGAGTGGTTTAAGCATTCCATTTTTCATCATTAAAAATAGTTCTGATTTTCCTGTTATCATCAGTCAGATGACTACTATAAAAGAATTGCTTTCCTCACATTTTTTTCATTGTAATTCTCTACACAAAGTTTCCTTTTATTATTGATCACAGAGAGAAATATTAAATCTCAAAGGGAGAAAGGTATCATTCAAAGCATATGGAAAATATTTGTAGTTAATCTGGTCTGTAAGGGCAAGATCAATAAGGTGGAAACTGAAGATGCAAGCTTTCTGGTCTTAAAGCTTGAATGCTCTTTGTCGCCCCAATAAAAGGCAGCACTTTAATCTACTGTACTCTGCCTGCCAATGAAAAATTAAAAGTTCAAGGTTTAAACACATTTGTTCTGTTCTTCATGTGTTCTACCACTACATAAGTAAGTGTACATTTACATGTTTTTTTTCTTTGAGTATCTTCTCTGTGAAACACAATTTTCAAGATGGATGTAAATTAACTATTTCCTTTTTTTGATTGCTAAATCATAGACACTATTTAATATTTTCCTCCCACTCAGAAGCAGCCTAACAATTATGGTATACAAATCTGTGGGCTGAAATCCTGGACAATGTGAACTGTTAATTTACGAATGGTAGTTAAACGTGTCTAGAACCTTTGTGAGGTTCATTCCCTTGCTATGCTCACACCATCTGTGCTAATATTTTAGAATCCTAAACCAGCAAGAAAGTTCAACTTGCAACAGCAAAAAATTTACCAAAATAGTTGGAAGAGCTCTGTATGTGCAGAGATGTCCAGACACATTGGAGGGGAACTGTCCATTGTATACATTCACTAAAATTTAGAGATGGACAAGAATCCTGGAAGCTACCTTGTCCTAAGAGAAAAGCCAAAATATTACTCATGACAGACAGAACATACTGCATTTATTTAATGTTTGGGGTGAAGGAGAAGCAACTTTGCTGGTTAAGTGCTTTTGTGATTAGGAGTATTTACGAACTCTGAAAGGGTGTTTCTAGATGCTTTTGAACTTGACGGACAATCCTTCTTTGAGAAAGTCACACACACCAGTGCTTCAAGTATTTGGAAGCTCTTTCCATACCTTCTGTGAAGACCAAAAGAACACTGAAGCCAAATGATAAATAAAGAAGAGAGAGCATGACACTACCCTACTGTGAATGGGGTAACTGACAGAGAGAGGGTGGAATAAGGGGATGGGTCTTTTTATCCAAAGTATCTCTGGTCTTGTTGAATATTTAGTACATAAACAGAAATTCTAGCATGCAGAAAACAGAACATTTTCTTGATTAGCATCTTGAAAATATCAATCCAAAGTGCTGTGAACAGTGCCTAAATTATGGATAATGTACCAAGGTATCAACTCAAACAACTCCCATTGCTTTCTTTCTGTAAAGAATGCTAATACTGAAAATAATGACAACTTTTTCACTCCTCATAGTTTGCTCTGTGTTACTGCCTACACAAAGATGAACATAGTCTGGATTTAATTCACACATACCTCTACAAGTTTCTACTACTGATCTACAAGATTCACATACCAGGTTTCCTGGATTCCAAAATATTTTTAGTAGCATTATTTGGTTGGTTTTGTCCATATTTTGTCTAAAAATAATCTGAGTCATGGAAGGTCCAGATAATTTTTTTGGTATTTGAAGATATAAAAATTCTTGCAACAAATAAAATCAAAAATATGCTGAACTTCATCTTTCACGATGCATTAGGCTTCCTCTCATCATTCGCTACGGCAAAAGGTATGTGTCCTGGTTCCACCCAGGATGGGTTTAACTTTTTGCAGTAGCTAGGAGAGGGTATGGCTGGTTGTTACTTTATAAGAGTTTATGTCTTTCCAAGGGTGGGAGGAAGACACTCTTACTTCCAAGGAGGTGGGGCTCCTTCTGATTGAGAAAATGTGACAGGGAGTCATTAGGTTTTGTTTTATTTATTGTTGTGGGCTTTCTGTATTAATCCTTTTCTTTTCTAATTTTTTTTGTTGTTAATATTCTTCCTGTTACTGTTTATTTTTCTTATCACATTGATGTTTCCAGTAAATTGTTCTTATCTCAACACTTGATTTTTGCCTTTTGTGCCTCCAGGTGGATTGGGGGTGGGAAAATGGCACGTGGTTTTAGCGGGAGTACTAAATTGGAGAATATGGTTCTGAAACCATGGCAGTAAGATACAGTATAAACTTCTCATATCATCAAGATCTTGAGGTTAGCTGAGCCCCAGGGTTTAATTTAAACTATGAGCTGCAAAATGAGCTTCTTAACAGATTGAATCACCAATTTAAAGAAATAACCTTTTCTAGAAACAGACCAATTATCCTCGGGTGCTGGATAGTCTATTCTTGGCAAATGCATGTAAGCACGTAAAAGGAGAAAAGAAAGGATATCTGCTTAAGTGTACATCAATGATACCTCATGAGCCTACTCTAACTTTTTTTTTTTTTTTCATAAATAGAAAGTCTAGTCATTAAAATAAAGTTCACCAAACTGAAAAACTACAGCCAGTATTTTAAGATCTATCTTCAGACAAGATACACATTACTTAATCTACAAAACAAAAACACAAAGGAACATTTTTATTTCTACAAGGACTTCTGAAATATTGTGCAAAAAATAGCTTACATGCAAATTTACCACAAATCCATTATTACCAATTACTGTAGTACAATCTTAAACATTTGATACATACAAAATGAGTTTTATAACCATGCATGCAAAAATGCACAGTTGAGTGCTTCAGTTGCACATGCAGTTATTGTAGTTATCATATAGATCAGGAAGTTCTGCTGTAGTCAGGAGTTCATGTACATGGATAGTGGCTTAGATACCCAGACTCATGATCTGGAACACAGACAATAGCTAACCACATTAGAATCAACCTACAAAGGGCATAAGTGCCCTTGAAACTTCAAGACCAAAATCCTTGATACAAGCCCAAACTGAAAAGCTATTACAGTTTGATGAAAAACATAAGGCAACTTGAAAAACATAAAGGAAAATTATCTTTACAAGAAACTCCAATTTAAGATCAAACCTGTATTGATGACAAAACTCACATTAGCTTGCAGAGCGGATTGGCTGAAAAAAGAGGAGGGTATGAAGGAAGAGAAGAGCCACCAGCTGCTCAGAAGTTTAAAAGAAAATGCTAAGCTGACAACTAATTTGCAATTGAAAAATAAAGCTTAAAAACCCTAAACAATAAAGGAAGATGTAGATACTAGACATACATGAAGGTAGGAAAGAAATATATACAATATGTACTTGGGGCCATTTTGTGTCAACTTGTTCCCAAATACTTCCAAATCAATATACTGCCAAAAAAGACAGCCAATGTACATATTGCAAGCTAGGAGAAATGTGAACTATGAGACTTGTTAATAACAGCTGTGCTGGCAGCACTGAGATGGCAAGCATCTGCAGAAGACTTAGCCAACTATTTTGTGTGACTGGTACTAAAAGATTCAAATGGTCAATTTTGTGAGTAATGAAGGCATGGAGAAGTGCAACAGTGATAGTCTATGAAGAAAAGGTCTTTAATATTATGATATGTTATAAAGAAATTACATTCTATCCATATATTCAAATATTAAGTTCAACAGATAATTTCGTTTCCTTAACAGCTCCTACTTTCTTTTGTGTAAGAGGACAAAAGTTTCTGAATAGAAAGTTTAGTATGAAGTTAAAGGATGTTTTCTTTAGATCCAAAGAATAGCATTTCTTTTTTATAGGGAATGGTTGCAGTGAGATGTTGGCTATCCTTATTACAAATAAAAATCTGGATAAAGGTGGCATAAAATTATGAAAAGTTACAGAATTATCAGAAAATGTTGATAGAGATACACTAAAGTAAATGCCAATGAGAAATGAAAGAATATTGACTTCATGCCACCCAAATGGAATTTTACTCATTGGCTAATAAGGAATTAAAAATTATGTGTATAGGTCTCATAATGATTCTAGGGTCAAGAATTTTACTATGAGATCTAGTTTGATTGGGAGTACAGAAATTTTCAAAACAAGGACCATACAACAGAGGGAAAGTATTCCATGAAATTAATGATGAGAAAACCAAAATGAGTTTCTTTTTGTTCAGGGGGCATCTTCTTTTCACCTCTACTAAAGAAAGAAAACTGAAATAAAAAGCCACCAGGAACAGAATGAGGATGAAATGTGAAAACAGAACTGAACAATCTTATGTCCATCTCTTTCAGGATGGGGCAACAAATTTTATGCTATGCTAATTCCTGAAAGCTGCTGCTTTGGATAAAAATAGGCATTGACACAAAAAGATATTCTAGATTTGCTATAGGAAGAGATCAGCCTTACAGTCTTACTGTAGAACAAGAGTCTACTATAGCATTTATATGTGAGAATAATAACTTGGTTCTCCTTATTATATCTTATATGGTTATTTTATCCAACTCATGATTCTACATATATCAAGAAAAATTTATAAACATACAGAAACAAAGAGATAAGTTTAATTAGAGGACTAATATTTGTTTCATGGTTACCCCACAGGAATATGAAAGTGGAGTAAGTGTCCAAAGGACACAAAGTACCTATGAATCTAAAATAAAATCAATTTTGGAAATAATCACTCTAAGATTTTTTCTTATAGGACAGATTTTTGGAATTGTGCTTTAGCTGAAATCACAGATTGAATATGAAATGCAATGTTTGACCATTCTTTTTAGGGAAAAATCACCTCCAATACCTCACAAGCATCTGCATACATCTATTATTGTCTCAAATTTTAGTAAAAAGTGTGGGGATTGCAGGCTATGCATACAGGTGAAACGGTGGCAGTGTAAACACTGTAATATTATTCAAGGACAGTTTTAGAATATTTTAACTGCAATATTTATTCACAATATTTCTAGGAATATATAAGAACAGAAGGAAAAATCAGAAATAAGTACTATTTTTGTGTTTCAAAATTAGGACCTCTATGGTGATAATGAAAGTGAGAATGAAAAATCCCAAATAGAGCAATAAAGTACATGAGGTCCTCCCATGTTGTCGTGGGATGATCTT
>VZRX01019177.1:0-12560 GCA_013398075.1 Notiomystis cincta | reverse complement strand
TATATATATATATATTCTATTTTAAATCAGAGATTAGTGGCTAGCTAGCTAAAATTGAAAATGATCTGTTTACTTTTAAGTAATACAGATAGAAATCAAATGGAAAAAAAAAGTGTTCTTAAAATATTTTGACAAAAAAATACTTTTCAGCATTAAAATTAACATTGATTTTATTCTGCTCTTTCTGTGAAGGTATTTTGAGACTCTTATTTTTTATTAGACTGTTTATATATACTCTCAAATCTCTTTCCTGCCAGGTGTGTGAAAACTTGCTGTATATGTAAGAGTGCCATAAACAACTGAACAAACTCTCAGTGCATGCTTTACCCTACCAGACACAGGAACTGCAATTACATATATCTTGAGTGTTGTTATACTTATTTTGTTTTGCTGCAAAATATTTCGTGGAGTTTTCTCTGTTTCTATTTATTGATGCTTTTAGTCACTGAAAGTAGAGGAGGTAGAGAAAGAGGTCAAAATTGACAGCAAAACCAAATCAGGGCTTCTCATGCCAATGAAATAATGAAAACCAACACTGTTCTTACAGCAACAATAATGAATATAAATAGACAAAGCTCTGAACAGCTACTGGGAGAAAGAGAATAATGCATCCATTTCAAGAAAAAATCTTTGCCTGCCATCACAGATAGCTTTGTGAACTGGATAAATTAGGATGCCCTTTAAACAATTTTCATGCTTCAAGAAATGTCTGTGAGAGACAGGTCTTCCTTATTTTCCTTTAAGGAATCAGACTTAAGAGGTTGAATTTTACTTGTATTTTCTACACTCATATTTCTCATGTCAAGCATTCCCAGACAAAATCTGTTATCTCATCTTTGACAAACTTCAATATTTAATATGAATGCTTTTTTCCCCTCCCTGGATTTATTGTCTCAAGAACACATATCCCTGTATCACTACAGAAAACATTAGCAGAGTGCAAGTACCACCTAAATAATTGTTACTAGATACCAAAGATTTCTCCAACTTTTTTTCTCTGTTTAAAATGAAATCTGTAAGTAAATGTGTAAATCTGCATGAAAGTAATTTAATGGAATAATTTTATCTACCTGATTTTCTTCCATATAGAATGCTGGACTCTATATTTAAGGAAAGATTAAAAAAAATAAGTTTCTTTGCTTTTTTGACTGATAGCATCTTCTAAATCCACGAGATTAAAAGTCATTGAATAGGTGCCATATAATTTAATTTCAAGAGATTGGAACATTTTTCTCTAAGTGATTCTGTGGACCTAATGTATTTTATATCACATCTGTTTGAAACTCAGTAGAGAAATATCTTGCCTCTCATTGAAACTATTTGAATATAATTATATCTTTTGCTGGAATCACAAAATAGCAATTTCTTTTATATGTATGAATGTCATCATGCTATAAGAGAACAATTCTTCTGGTTAATTTACAATAATTTTATTCATAGGGAGATCTTAATCTGAATTAAGATTTACAGACATATCTTAGATTTCAAATTCCAAGAGGTAGAACTGATGGAAAAGGAAGAAAGAGCAAATTTGGAATAAATTCCCATTGCTAAACAAAGTATCATTTAACTTCTCTTTTGTTAGATTCATTTACTGTGCTTCAGTCCATGAAAATTTGTCTAGCTACAGGCATCTCTTGTTCTGCAAAACAAAACTTATACATATTTCTGCAATAATCTATATTTTGAAAACTCTCTTAGGGATTTAAAAATTGTTTTTAAGATCCCAGCTACACAAATTTGCTAAAGAAATGAGCAAAGGCTTTAATTATAAACATCTATGAGAATTTCTCCTTGGTTCAGTTTTACCTAATCTGTCTTTCAGGGAAAAATAATACACGCCTAAGGCATAGCTTTCACAAGATGCATTACATCACTAGTACATAGGATTTAGGAGTCTTGTCAATCCAACTTCATTTAAATTTCTAAAAAGCATAAGTATTTTTTTTATTCAGAGACTAACTTCATACTGCTCTGATAGCCTTTGAATCAAATATTTCTGTCATCAATGAGAAGTGTAAATTAAAAAAAAAAAAAACCAAAAAACTAAAGCTAGTGGAATGGCAAACATCTGAAATTAATGTAAAGTATGTTCCAGATCTGTTCCAAGGACAGCAACTGAAAATTTCAGTTGAACAGAAAGAAGAGGTAAGGTCTCTCGAGATGGCATGTTCTGCGCCTTAAATATTATAAAGCAGATGAAGATTTATTCAACTTTAAACCTTATTCTAAGACACTGACATCAGCAGCAGATCCAAAGCATAATTTTTCTCCAAAAACATAACAGGTACATTAGAGATACTACCAAAATTTTTACTATATTTCACTGCATCTCATCTATTAAGTTTACATGGACTGTGATAATAAAACACCATGATAGAAAATACAATTTAAAGATGTGTTTGTAGTCTGTCATATAATTACTGTATAATTTATTTTTCAGCTCAAAAGTGTAAAGCTGCTGAGCAAAGCTCCTCAGCTGCAGTGTGTATGTTTTTCTGACTGAAGAGTTTTAGGTTAAGTGGAAGTCCTTTGAGGAAAATGAAAGATTGCTCGATTCTCAAGAGTAACTAAACTTGTTTAACTGAGAGAATTTTCTACGGCTCAGAGGGGAATCTGTGCCCCTGCTTCTAAATTTATAGGTGACAGAATGAAACTTCAAGGACACTAGAGTTTATTCCATATAGGCATCCACTGAAGGTTGCTTGACTACGTAATGGGGAAGGAAAGGATATTAAAGAGAAGTGGCAAAATACGTATTTCACTCTTCATATTCTGTCTAGCTCATTGTTTTCACTATTAAGAACAACAAAAATTGTTAGCTTATTACATATTGTTCTAATAAAATAAGGCTACACAGAATATTATTATTTTGACATCTCTTGCTGTGTTATTTACCCAGCAAGACTCAATCAAGCAGGTCATCAAACAAAAATATAAACAAAGGAATCTTATGAAATCAACAAGCATGAATTTGTAAAGAGATAGCACAAAAAAATGAAACTGAAGATATTTATGGAGTCATACAAACTTTGCTTTACCTAGGGGTTACATACCTAAAAGTTCAGTAACCAGAAACATGATGTGATGAAAGAAAATAAATTCTGGTCTTACTAACAAATCTTTGGCTTTAAAACTGCAGTGATTAATCTCTTGATGCTCATAGAGGATTCAAAAGGATTAGTGTAGTAGAAACTTGATCTAATCCTTAGTCACAAAGAAATGTTGCATATAGCTCAGTACATAATTTTTAGGAAAAATTTGTTAGTAAGACAGATGTCTGCTATGATATATCATCATTTTACAAATAATATGTTTCATCCTATGAAACACCGATGGCAGGTTATAGATGCCTACCTGTGGGTGGGACACAATAGACAGGCTCTAGAAGAGCACTGTATAATATGAGATTGCAGAATGGAAAAGAACAAAACTAAATTTCACAGGATGGGAAAACTTTTAAGTACTTAAGATTAGTTTTCACCAATTTTCTCTGCCTGTTATGAATCTGAAACACAAACTATGTACTACACATACTATTCTACTTTGAACTTTTTTCTAGTCTTCTAGGATATTTTCAGGTATTGGGGGATATTATTTGTTGGAACTTTTTAAAAAGCCAGCAGAAGGAGGTTAAGAAGAACATGGAAGAGGCATTTCTGTTTATAATGTATGCATACCTTTAAAAAGAAAAAAAAAGTGAAAAAAAAAAGAGAAATCATTAGATTTGAAAGGAACTCAATTCAAAGAGAAGATAAGCAACTATAATGACATTTTTGTAGTGTTTTGAATAGGCATTCCAGTCAGTAAACCTGACTTAGTCTGAATACTGCAATAACCTCCTTCATGCTTAATATTCTGTTGTTCATCAAATGAAATTGAAAGCAGGCTAACTCTAGGTAGTTCTGAAAATCTGGCTTAAAAAGAGAAGTATTATCAATAGCTATAGTTCATCTTATCTCAAAAAATCTATCAGGTAACCAACACATCAAAGGACTTGCACTGCAGTCCTATCCTACTCTGTTTCTAATTATGAGGTTCCTCTCTGCAGGAAGCAATTCTAAAAGAACTGAAACAATTTATTTTAAAGGCTATAAACATCAGAAGAATTCTGTTATACATTCTGAAATGCAGAATATCTTAACACCTCACAGCTTGCAACAAGCATGAACACAATCCTTTTCTAGGTAAAGAGTCTCTTTGGAAAACAGCTTTTCAAATTCTGAAATAAATTGCTCACTATTATTAACTTCTCAATCTTCTGTTAAAAATTAAAATAGTCTTTTATTGACCAAATGAAATTTGATTGTGAAAAATTATCATTCTCTAATATCTACCTAAGAGACATATTTTGAATTTCCTGTATTTTAAATAGTGAGAAATAAATAATATTGCAAGTAGAAGTAAAAAGAACTACACTTTTTTTTTGCCATATGCAGAAAAGAACTTGTGAGGAAATGTTAAGATGGGGAGAAAAGACTGTTAAACAAAACTGACATTTTCAGACTTACTTATTTTTCTATTAAAAGTTATAATACCTCACTTTGGAAACTATTTCACTTGTTCTGAAAGTACATGTCTTCTGAGCTATGCTATACACAACAAAGTTAAAGAGAGCCTTTTATTTCCATAAAGATGTGTCAGCATATTTCAGGAACATTTATGACAGTTTATGTTATTATATTTTTGTTTTATACCCTCTGCCATGACCTTCAATACAGATCATCTGCAAGATTTTGATGTAATTGTCCCAGATTAAAAACAAATTGAAATGTTGCACAGAAAATATTCTAATTTACAATGATCAGCAAGAGTTACTCAGAGGAAAGTTGCACTGACAAAATGTGGTGTCTTAGCTTAATCTAGACACAGAACTTGTATTCCCAAACAGAAATCTGAGTTGCAATTTTCACTTTATTTCTTATTTATGCAGCTGATATGTCAAGTCATCATGCCTGCATTGAAACTTGAGTGTTTCATAAACAACTTCACTTCCTCCCACGTAATGTCATGCGAGCATTCTCTTATCTTCTTGAATATGGGAGAGATCAGGACCATGCTCTACCTCTCTTGTTGAATGATAAGCACTCAGCCAGAAGGGGAGATAGGGACCTGTGGTCAGATTTCAGAAAGTATATTTCTGTCCCTGGCTGAATGTTAAAAGGCCACAGAGGGAAAGTCACTTTGCCCTCCTCTCTTGCAACAGCTTCTAATGGAGGCTATGCAGTCCAGGGCTACAGAATGATGATGGCTCCCGCCAAGAAATGCTCTGGACAAGAATCCCCTTAGACAAAATACAGTATCTGCAACTTCCAAAACCCTGCTTAACTGAAAATGTCTCTGGCTTCTACTCTGATTGTAACCTGTGTGCTTGGGTTCATGTGTTAAAAGACGACTTAGAACTTATTGTTCTATCTGGATGTCACCAAAGCACAGATTTCCAGATGAAATGGTTTTGTAACAGTGAATCTTAGCTTAGATTCACAGGTAACTTTGTGATTCAAATCACAGAGTAAGGTAGATGCAAGAGATTAGCTTCCTGAAACTGCTTCTTAGGCGCATCTGCCTAAACCACACTGCCAGAGCCAAAAATAGATGATCTTGAACTCTTCCATTTGCCTTAACAAACCAGTCAAAAAGGCTTTGTCTGGCACCAAAACTGTCAAAACAGTGCTAAGGTTTTTAATTTGAAAATGGCAAGGTCTAGAGCTGCTCTATGACACAAATCATAATGCTGTTAATTAAACTCTAAAGCAAATACTAAATTTTGAGCTGCAATAATTGCCAACATTTTCTCTAGGGCTCAATATCAAGTACTTATTTCAATTAATTAACTGGTATAACACCTTCAATAACATTTCAAAAAAAGAGGTGGTTAAAATTCAGCTGAATTTATTAATAAAATCTTTGCCCCTCAAAAGACTGAAAGTTAGCTTATTATCACCTTGTTCTCAAGAGATTAATAGCATGAAGTCCGTAGTTATCATCTCTCCTTGCAAAATATTCAATATTCTGCAATAAAGTCTTTTAAAGTAAATATGAGATGACAACTGATTAGAGATCTGTCAGCTTCAGCAGGAAGACTTGACACTTTGTTTCTAGCTGAATTTCAAGTCCGTTATTTCGATAATTGCACAAATGAAACTCTTGCATATTTTTCCACTATGTGAAATCTACGAGCAAATAAGGGCTGTCATTCATTTGTTAACATGATCTAAAAGTAGCACAACGAATGCAAAACACTTGATTGGCTAACTTTTCCTTTTGTGAGCCAATACCCTGCTGCTTGCTAGACATTTTGAAAGGCTCTGAGGGATCTGCATCTGTCATGATGGCTTATGAAAAGCAATTGTTCCTCTGTTCCAGTCATCATCTAATTTCCTCAGCTGATCACTAGATTCCCAACAATACCAACATCTCACTCACCAGTATGACTGAACATGAGTTACAGGAACATTAGAAGATGTCTGACTAAACTGATATTCATTTAATATTTCCCAACAACCTGCTAGACAAATTACATCAGGAGTTTCATGACTTTAACCCTTCAAATTTTGTTAGAGAATTTGGTTCTACCAGTTAGGATGTACATTTAAACCTCCATAAACATCACTAATTCAGTTACTCACAGGCACTGTAATGTCAGTATTTATTTGATACAAATATACCCAATAGAGCAAATATTTGCAAAAATACTTAGACTCAATATCTCTGTCCAGAAGGTCACACTGTGATCTTCCAGACAGTTCCTTGGATGTATGAATTGAAGCTTTTCCCCCTCCCAGCAGCAAGATAAAAAGTATATCTTCTAGAAAATAATATGGTTTAGACTCCAAGAGATCTTGAGTTTATTAAATCCCTCTTGTTAGAGTTACCCTTTCTCTTCCTCCTTGAAGGAGCTTGTTTTGTCTATTTGTACTAGAAACATTAAAAACTGGAAAAACTGTCATCATAGAAGTATACCTACTGCAGTACTTTCCTCCTTTCCTCTTTACTTTCTTAATGAAGATGCTCAGCTCTTCGATAAAATTACCATTGCTGGAAAAGAATCAGTTGCAAGGTATTTCCGTAGGTTAACAGAAAGATCTAACCTGGAAAGTAATTTTGAGACCTTGGTGCTTTCCAGGCTTTAAAAAGTATTTGTAAACAGACAAAGACTACATTGTTGGCTGCTTTTTGACTTCCAAAAGAACTCAAGATCTTTAGAACATTTTTTTCCTCCTAAAAACGAAAGCTTTCCTCCCATTTGGGAAAAATCAACATCTTAATGGTCTATTTTATCATACACATCTTCTTGAAGTATTTTTTCAACTTTTATTTGTACAAATTGCTTTTTTTCTATTTTTCTTACTCTTTACTCTGTTGTGTCTGAGCTACACCGTGTTACCACAACAGCTTGCATGATAGACAATAGACTTTAATTACTCTTAAATCTCTACCATTGTTCTCTACTATCAAGTGAAAAAAAAAGAAAATAAAAGGCAAATAATAAAAGGAATGGTAGTGGTAGTTTCTTCACTGGTTAGTCTGAAAGCCTTATTACACTGCTACTATGCACATAGTATAATGGATTTACTATAAAGGTTCATTTATGAAAGGCATGGTATATGAACACTATTATATACCTAAAATTTATGCATACCTACCTCATTAAAAAAAGAAAAACATACAGAAATCTAAGTTTTTTTTCTTTTAAATTCAAATTTGCTTTAGAATTTCCTGTTCAAATGAAATCCTATTTTTACCTGTGGACATTAACATATGTTTGATTACTTTCAATCTCACTGAGTAAAACATAATTTGCTGCTTAGAGCAAATAAATACAAATGCAGTTTTCAGCAGATAAAAAAATTGGACAGCAAGGGAAAAGCCATTAAAAGCTTTCAATTCATAACTAACAATTAAGAACTATTTTTCTCATTTAAATAAATACATGTTCTCCAGACAGTATGCTGAGCATTGTACTCCCACATTGATTTTTATCAGTTTCTAGACAAAACAACCGCTCTGCCACAAACATCTTTCTACTCTATTATAGCACATGAAATCTACATTTCAGTCATAATGTTTAGCAACATTTTAGATTGTACAAACATAAAAAAACCCAAACCTTTTCAAACAACATTGCTATCAGATTGTACAAAACCACGTGAGGTAGTATCACCTGACAGACAGGAAATCTAAGAACAAGCTTCTCTATTCCTGTGCTAAATAAAATCACAAACAAACATGTTTCACAACCACATTTTAAATGGCTCTCTCTTGTTCCTCTACCAGTGAATACACACACTTCCTATAACCTATTTCTCTGTTTGTTTCTAACTTTTCTCTATGCTGGCGTATTTTTCGCTTGAGTTGGCAGCAGTCAATCAGGACTTTTGTTCTTCAGCTGCTCGAGCGGCAGCGACCAGGGCAGCCACAACAGACACAGCTCTGGCAGCTCCTAATGTGTGCCCCTGCCTTTTATCCAGATGCTATTTACACAGTGTTTACATGTAGACCACGTAGCTTTTATAAAGCTCAAAGCTTGGATTTTAAATGGAAAGCTTATTAGGCACAGGGGTCTCTCAAATTAAATCATAGTAAGTAGCTATTTAAAATGCTTTGGAGGATAGAATCCAGAGTAATATATTTTTATACACAAATAATGCTAATCTAAAGAAAAAGAGAAAAATGGAATAGGAAATGTAATCAGTGAGATGGACTGGACACGGGAGTTTTATTGCTACACCATTTGTCTGGTGCAGAAAAAGCCCAAATCATTCTTGTCTTAATTTCATCATATATAGGTAATTGTGAGCATACAGAACAAATGAAAACATGAAAGCAATTTCCTTAGATAAATCTCCAAGAAACATACATTGAAAGCGTACAACACATTTCTACTGTTAATTTTTAATTTCTGTTCGAAGAATTCCAGACAAACCAAGTTAATCTGTCTTAAAAGCCAAGCAGTTTCCTTTCTGTCTCAAATTTTTCTTTCTTTCTTTTTTTCTTTTTAATTTTTTTTCTTTTTAAATGGGATGCAGGAATACAGAGTTTCAAGTATACATTTTGTCTCAGACATGGAAATTATTCCAGGCTGGGTGAATTTCACCTGTAATAACATGGAATTCTGTCTGTGAATTGAACAATGAATCAATTATCAATATTTCCATTAAAAACTTGTGTTTCTATGAAATGTTCTGATTAAGGTGAATTGAATTTGCAGTGTATGCCTCACAATTTGTGCTGAACTTATCTTTTAACATTTCCTATTTCCTCTTCAGTCTGCTTGCCTTCAAGTTCTGTACCAATAATATAAGCTTTAGGAAAATATAAGCTCCTTATTCCATATTTACATTGCAGCTGTCTCCTCACTCCTCGTCCAGTTTTGCACAGTATCCATTTAAAACAGACATAACTGCACATCCTGCAAATGTGACCCTGCAACAACCTCCTGAATCCAAGAAATGTTTGCATCAATGTAATTTTATTCAGAGCAGAATGCTACTAACAGAATTACCATTTCACTGTGGTCTTAGTGAACACAGTTCACAAATGTAAGCAAAAGAGAAGATATTACAGCCTGAACTTGAAAAAGCTGCTTTAGGCTGCACTTCAGTTCTCTTTTCCAAGATTTGAAATGTTCTTGGAACGTATATCTCTGAAACAGCATGTAAGAAGGTTGAGCAAAGAAGCAAAAACTTTGATTGTTAAAGATAAATGCAGCAAGTCTTTAAATTTCTTAGTTTTCTTTGGTTTGGTTTTCTAAATTTTAGTTCCACTGTGGTTTAAGTTGCTCTGCATTACTAGTGGATGATATTTTTGTAACATTAAGGTTTCATAACTGATAGTATTGAAAAAATATTACCTTAAAATTGGGATTATTAATGACAGATTAGAATTATTTTCATCATTCCAGAGCATACCATCATTCCAACCTTCTTTACCAAATTATGTGTTTCTGCATATCCTTGTAAGTAAAATAATATCAAATATGCTGGGATGTGCATAAGTAATCTTTTAACATTAAATTCCTTGAAACACTTGACTAGTTGAACATTCAAGGAAATGAGGTAAAGTCTATTTACTGTAACACACATCTCCAGGAGAGGAATGAAAGTATATTAATATTAGGTTCTTTTTTTGGTGACATCAGCTGAGTTTTTCACATGTGTAATTCAGAGCAATGCTTATGAAGAGCAGTGTAGGAAAACTCTTATTTTACACTGCTCTGGAGATTGTGGTTCAAAATCCAGTACATAATTAAATATATGGGATGGATGTAGCTGAGTGGTTAATGCATGTAAAATTTCCTTTGACAATTCAAGTTTAAATTCACTTTAGTTCTTATAAATCTTGTAAGAGTATAATTGACTTAACATTTTCTCCAGTACAGCTAATACATTACTTTTATTTCTGATAGCCAACACTGAAACATCTGGGGAAGACTAGGCTTTTGGGTTTTGTTTTGGGTTTTTTTTTCCCCTAATCTTTCAGCTGTAGCCATATGTGCAAGTAATTGGTGACCTAAAAAAATGATCTGTTAATTTCAGGACAATAATTGCTGGTAAAATTAATCTGATAAATTCTGATACTATGACACTAGGATCATAGGTTAATAAATTACTGTGTTAAGAATTATGTATTTTAGGTCTGTTACACATTAATTTTCTACATATCATTTAATTAACAGAAAATGGAAAATACTGTCCTCAAGTATAACTTCACATTCTCTATTTTGCTGACCCACATCCATAGATAGTTCCATTGAAACTGAGTGATTTCAGATTTCTATACCTTCTTTCTGCTGCTCATATCAATTACAAATACAATCTTGAATTCAAAATTAATTTTCCTTTTTGTTTTTGAGAATTTGTCTAGCATTCTGACTACCTATGAATAAATTAATTTATATAAGTGCATTTTTCAAACTTTTAGTGTTATATAGTACATATATTTAAGTAACTATAAGGTAAAAAAATGCCAATTTCAAGATACTTATTTTAGAAAATTAAAAAAACACACAGTTACTATAAATAAATAAATAACAACAGCAGGAAAAAGAAACACAAGCACCAAAATTTTTCAAGAAACTCCATGGAAAGCTGTGCTGCTTTAGACCAGGGTAGAGTTAATTTTCTGCACAGTAGCTAGCACATGGCTGTGTTTTGGATTTGTGCTGGAAATTCTCTTCATTATCAACAGTTTCCCACAGAAATCCTAAACAGCCCCATGCCAGCTCCCATGCAGAAAATTATCTCTACCTCAGCAAAACCCACCACAATAACACAAAGCTGTGCCAGGCTTTGCTCTACCTATTAAACTGTATTTATTTCAACCCAGGAGTTTTCTCACGTTTCCTCTTCTGATCCTCTCCTCATCCCACTGGGGAGATGAGAGAGTGGCTGTGTAGGGCTCAGTTGCCAGCTGGGGTTAAAACACAGCAAAAGCAGAGAAAGGACAAGTTTTATGTCAATATCCTTTAAACAAAGCCACATATACAACCCTGACGTACACTGCTTGTAAATTTAAATAATACTGAAGACATTTTCTTCCTATCGAGTTTACTGTGAGTTTTCAGAAGAAATAATGGTAAATAATTGTCCTGATATTTATCAAAACCCCCAACCATTTAAGCAACAAAGCAAACAAAGCGAAGAAAACAATCATATCATTCCAGAGGAAAATTTTATCAGATGCAGCAATAATTCCTTCCTAGGTTATTTTTAAGGTATTATCTTCTATTTTCTCAAATAAATGAGAAAATAAAGGTTGCCTGTTCCAACATATTCCTCAAGTTCATTTTCCACTTCATAGTCTAGAATGAACTGAATTGCTCCCAAACTCTCTTTAGAGAGAAGTCAGTCATTCTTGTGTTATCAGCAGGATATGCATGTTTCTCAGACCTGCTGAGTTTTACTTCCGTTTATCTCTTAAATTATTTACAGATTGGTCTATCCTGTAGTTTTTCTTTTCTCTTTTGATAATAAATCTTTTAACATTCAATCATCTCTTTCTCAAAATGGAAGCTTCTTTTTTTGTTTGCAACATTACATTCTAATAGTAGAAAATTCACTCAAGTTGATCAGTGGACTTTGACTGTCACTGTGTCTCACTATTGCTGCCTCCTGATAGACTGTGTAAGAGGATACAAGCAGAGGAACACTGCAAAACTACCCCACCTTTAATAATTTAACTGATCTGCTGTTCTCCCCAATTGGGTAAATTCAGCTTTTCCTGCAACATTTTAAATCCCTTTTAAATGTCTAATCAATGATTTTACAAATCCATTTTTTAATGGGTAGCATTCATAACAACTGCTCTCAGAAAAAAGAAAGTAAGACTAAATAAGCCAATTATTTTCACAGTTTTTTTGTATTTGTTGCTATAAAGCAGGTTCTGTTTTCATCATAAGGACTAATGTCTCAAGCAGTTGCCAATTCTACTTTGCAAAAGCCTTGTCTCTCATTAGCACAACCATAGGTAAGCAAAGAACACAGCCTTCTCCAGGGAAATCTCTAATGTTTTTAACCTCTTTCCCCTCTCCTTTCCTACAAAGAAAAAAGAAAAAGAAA
>VZRX01019171.1:0-19558 GCA_013398075.1 Notiomystis cincta | reverse complement strand
CAAGATCATCCCACGACAGTGTTTTTTTTTTTTTCCAGCTAAGCACAGCTATTCTAACCCAAAGGAATACCTTTCCCCTACAAACTTTGTCTTGCTTAAAGGCAGCAGGTGTTTTACATTTGGCCAAGTAGCAATTGATAGTTTCCAGCAATTCTTTTATTAAGTAAGGTCTTTTATCCATTAGTCATTTATTAGCTTGACACAAATACACCGATTGTGATTAAGTGAACCTTGTTTTGATTAAAAAATAATGCTTTCCTCATTACTATCTAAGTGCTACTTTTAATTAATTTTTTTTGTTGTTGTGAGTATACCTATATCAAGATTAAAAATCATCTCTTCACCTTTTTTCATTCTGTTGTTTCCATCAATTTTGTTACAGCCCTTTCAGAAACACTTTGGAATCTTTCTGCAGATTATCTTTGATTTCCTGTATTTGAATTTCTATATCCTGATAATCACATTTTCACCATTACTGAGGTGTGCTCATTTGTGCATTTGTCTCTTCTCTAGACAGTTGTGTTTCTATTAGATTATCTGCAGGTTGCACCCTCTGTATCATTTTATTTATTTATAGCGGAGGATTCCGAGTAGTGAATTTTTCTAGCTCAACTGAATCTTTGCTGTAAGCAATTTCACGTTTTGCTCTATAAAGATTGATGCTGTCATTGATGCCAGAGTTGCTGTGGATTATTAGTTTATTTCTGGCGGGTGTACTCATGTGGCAAAACAGCTGCTGCTGAGACTGGAATTGCAGTATGAAAAGATTTGCTCTCATCTTAGATTTATTGTCTTGCATTACAAGGCAAGAGTTGCTTCATATAACGACAGCAAATTACAGGAATTGGAGCCGTGATTCTGGGAGCATTCTGGATACTTAGCAGAGTTCACGTCTCAGTGTGGTGTTCTGTGGTGATGGCCAATACATTCTGCTAGGGCTCAAAGTTAGAAAATTGTTGTTTTTCCCAACTAAGCAAACAATCAGATATGAAATACCCTATGCAATTTTAATTAGTTACTTCTATTGCTACCAACACTAAAGTCCTCACATAAATGGAATTTTAATTTTTTTGAGTGGATGCTTATGAGAGGCATTGATAATCCGGTACTTGCTGGAAAATATTTTTAAAACTCCTACTGGTTTCAATAACAGGATGAAGTGAATGGCTTTATAAGAGCAGATGTTTAGACTTGCCGTATCTACTTTTTCTCTCGTTTTTGGTGATCACCAGTAGGGCACAGAAGAGCAGCCATGGTGTGGTGACCAATGGCAAGGTTTAGTTGATGCAGGCAGCTGGATAACTTCCAGATACCCAACTTAAATACCCCACCCTTCTTTTCAGCTGCTCCACATCCAAGCCTACGTCAGCAAACCACAGTGGTGATGTTTATAGTGTCTGGTGTTAACCATCAGAGTAGCTCAGTTGGGGTGGCAGATATGACTCATGTTTTACTACCTCTACCACAAAGAGGTACAGAGGTGGAAATCACAATGTATGTAATGCAGTGCATACTGTGAGGACAAAAAGAAAAGTGTAGGCAATATACTATTATGTGCAGTACCAAATTAATGAATACTGCAGTGTTCTCTGTTAGAGGACATCTTTAGAAGTGGCTCTTACACACCTTCCTTTAGAGAGAGAGAGAGAGAGAGAGTGAGAGAGAGAGAGAGACTGATTAGTGGCACACAGGACTGTGTTACTTTCCATTACCTTTGGGGTTTGGGAAGATCATTTATGTCTTGCTGAATCAGCTCTGTTCTCATTTGCTGTGACTTGCACACTGATGCTGCCTTCCAGTGCTTTTCTGCTTGGCCATCAGATGGCTCATTAGTGAACTGCCTTCAAACTGTTCAGCTCTGATCACTTGGGAGTAGGATGTTTGGAGCTATCATCATCTTGCAAGTATCATGACGGGAGTCTAAGAATATTTGATGTGTGAGAACTGCAAGATGCTGATTCACCCTCTTCTTCCCTGAAAACAGAGAAGCAGCAAACATTCTTTGAAGAAGCTGGCACAGACATCTTCGAGCAAAAAATACTAGTATTGCACTAGTTTGACCAAGTTTGGCTGAGAATCCTGGAGGAATAATGACCTGAAAAGATTTTGACAACCAGATAGTTGATATTTTGTCCTTCAGCAAGGTTAAAAAGAAATGTGAGCATTTTTGGGGTGTCATTATTTTTACGTGTGTCCATATGTGCTATATCTTTCATATTTCAAAAAGATTTATCAAATTAGAGCTGTAAGTTGCTGAAGTTCAGACCATTTCTGTTTTGGAATATGTTGTTGGTATTACATTCTCTATTCTAAGTTATCCATAACCCCTTTCTAATTACAATGCTAATATTTTTCTTTCTCAAAAATAACTTTTTTCTACTTACGACCAAAACCACAAATGTAAGAGGAAAAGAAGCCTCAGTTAATTGAAGCATGAGGCAACATGGGTTTCATTAAGCTAAAATTAATTAGCTATAAATCAGCATACCTACAATTGGTTGCATCAGTGTCTGTTTGATGTACATATGTATTCTAAATTGTTCTAAATGCACATGTATACATAAATCTTGATGTTCTAATTAATTCTAAAATGTTTTCAATTATTAATGAGTTTAATGTAAGTAAGGATGTGAAAGATTAATAAGTATCTTGATCTGTTCATGAGAGATATTCCAGAGACAAAAATAGGTGTGGTGATTGTCATATGGGTCAGATACAGCTGTGTCTTCCACTTTAGACACTCTGAATTAATCATGTCTGAGTTGCCACAAAATCTTTCCTTTCAGGATAAAACCAAAATATTTTAATTTCCTTTCAGGGAAAACCCAGAATCCTGAAAGAGTGTCTTAGTCCATGGCAGTTATTTCAACAATGTAAGTGCCAATCTGAAATCTTGAAATGACATGGTCTAATGAGCAAAGAGGAATAACACATCAAAAGTGTACATTAAATGTTTAACATTTTCTCAATGTTTCCATTGAGTATGTATCTTAATTTATCACTGTATCACCTCTCAGTAGACCAGAACCCTGGCTTTCTCCAGTACACAGCAGTTCTAGAGCATGCAGTGAGAAAACCTCTTCCCCCTCAAATTTTCTACCCCCAAATCTCATACCAACCTCTGTCTCACATTTTTGAAGGGAAGCTTAGCACTGGTTATAGGTTACCAGGTAGTTTTAAGTAAGTAAACTTTTTATTTTTAAGCTTTGAAGTTTGTTTTGTTTTGTTTTGTTTTGTTTTGTTTTGTTTTGTTTTGTTTTGACCATTAAATGGAATATTTATTGGCAAAACTCTTTCTTTTGCCTTCTAGTGTTTGTACAAATATGTGGCTTTCTACCAGTTATTACCCCATTTTTTTCCTGATGAATAAATAGCTCAGTAGTAGAATATGCCACTGGTAGAATTGTGGCATGAAGAGACAAAGGCAAAAATTATCTTGCATAGTGGATCTTGAATGGTGATGGTGATGATGATGATGATGATGATGATGATGATGATGATGATGATGATGATGATGCCATCAGGCATAATGGAACAAAACTCATTTGTGGATACAAGAATACATTTTAGTGTTGCTTTTCTTAATGCTAACACACCTATCATAATCTGAGAGGTGAATATTAATCATATGATAATAAGTGCAGAAATCCTGGATCCTGATGGAACAGTGTGTCACCAGCTTCCCACTCTTACATACCTTCTCTCTATAGGTACTCAGGTGTCAGTGGAGAGGGTCTTTTATTTGGGTAAACCTGGGGTTAGAGCTGATCTCTTTGCTTTTACTTTTCTCTTTAAACACATGTGCTCTATATGTACACATTAAATACAAGTATTTATTTGAGGCTTTGTAGTAATTAATGTGTACAGTTGTTACCGGTCCCTTAAGCCACAGGTGAAACTTGATGAAGGACAGAAGACTGAAGAAATTAAGAGCAGCATTTGGCAAGCACACTGGTACTGTGTGGGGAAAAATGTCTTGACAGCCAGCACTTCCTCTAGATCAGAATATTCAGTTAAGGAGGATTTTTATGAAGTGTGGAAAAGCAATTTTCCTTCCTGCTGGGGTTGTATTGCTGCAGTCAGCTCTCAGAGATTTGGGTCACGGGTGAATGCCTTTCAAAGAGCTAATCATTGTTCATAGGTAGGAGACAGAGATATAGATTGACACTTTGTTCTCTCAAAAGAGGTCCTGCACAGACACTTTTTACTGACTTCAGTCCACCACAGAGAACGACATAGGGTAGACAGGGGGAAGATAGGATATAATAAATTGTATAACCATAATAGCCAAGGAGAGACAAAGAAGCAAACACCATTACTCCACAGTACTCCATTTGGTTCTGCTCTAGGTATGTTGCCTATATTAAAATAAGAGGGGTTGTTTTATTACTTAAACACCTTGTGGGAAATGCTGTGGGTAATACCAGACAGAACACAAAGGCAAAAAAGGTGTGGTCAGTTCTATAATAAAGCAATACACTGCAACCATCATTCAGTGCTTCTGTTGATAATGGATCTGCTCACACCAGGGCTGCTGTTTCTTTTGAAGAAATGAGGGGTTTGAATGACAAATACTCATGAGGATCAACTGAAATCATCACTGTATGGCCAAAGTGACATTATAACATTTGACATTGAAATGGCTTCTAAGGTTTGAGGATGTTTTGTTTCTGTAGCTTAGCCTGCCACTGACATCCTGATGTTTACTTGAACAGTTGAAACATCTGTCACCAGCAAAAGCTGTAAGTGGCATGACAATGGTAAAGAGATATGGAGAGACAGCTGAACTACTGCAGATGTGAACGTTGAACATGACATGATTTTTGACTGGCAGGAAAGTGGAACAGAGGCAGAATTCTCCAAGGTCTGTTATCTTTGCACTTTTCTGTCTGTGTTCCTCTGTATCTCGGTACCTTTTATCATTCTGTTATCGTGCTTTGCAACTGTACTGCAGTGTCCAGTATTGCAGCTTTTCATTCCCACATTTTCATCTGGATTTTCGTCCTTTTGGGATATTTTCTCTCAGTTTTATTGGAGAAATCAGAATAAAAAGATAAAATATTGTTATTTTGTATTTATAGGTGGGTACAATAAGTACAGTAAGAACTAGAGATTATATTAAGAAAGAAGAAAAAATCAGTGTTTTACTCAATATTCCATGGTTCTTTTAGTTTATTTTGTGTAATTCAAATATTTAAAAATTTAAAAACATTGGGAAAATGAGATGCTGTGACCAAATTGCCTTCCATCTGAACTATTTAAATCAATAGAAATAGAGCACAGCATTTGTAATGATAAAATAATTGTAAAATGCTGGAATATTACTGAAAAAAAGTAATTAAACTATTATGTCACAAATTTTAATGTAATCAGTATGTTCCCGGAAAGTTTTTCACTGTAGTTAAGCCAACAATTTCTAAAATAAAAGGTTGGGAGGAGACCTAATAGAAAACTTTCAAAATACTGTAGTACAAGGCAGTTTTATAGGAATTTCATGAGATAAATTAGATTGAAGTAATTTTTTGCCAAGAAATAAGCACAAATCAGAACAGAGTTGCTCAAATAACAATTTTCTGTGTATATAATGTAGAAAAAATGGAATTGCAGGCATGGAGCCCACTCAACATGCAGCCACCTTCCTACACATTTCTCGTGCCATTTTTGTGTTGGAAAGTCGATGTAGACTGTTGCAGAAGAGTCTCTTGGTTCCTTTTAGATACATTTAGATAAAGCTACTTATTTCTGGCTTTCCTGGTTTAATTCCTACAGGTACTGTTGCCCCTCCATCAGATACCCTGGCTGCTGCCCCAGTCAGCAAAGGAAATAAACATACACACACACACACACAGATATATACTTCTGGTCAGCTTAGGCCAGCTAAAAAATGATGGCTAGCCTAGCTCTCTCTTTTTTGTCTTTTTTTTTAAGGGGTCTAGAAACACAGAAGTGTAGAACTAGGAGGAAGATACTGCTATGCATAAAATAGGAGCTCAGTGTGCACATCCTATTTTATCTGATTGCCTGTAGCCTGAACAACCACATATTACCCAGCTGCAAACCCATTTTAATTCTATTATTTTTATGTAATTTGTCAGACTGTGCATTATTTGATAGTAAAGAGGCTTAAATCTTAGTGCATGGTCTTCTGTAGTCAATTGGAGTACTTAGTAGTGAGCAAGGAATGAGGGAGTCTGCAGTTGCCATAATCCTTTTGCTAAAAATAATGTTTTCATGTGTCTGCCTTAGTACTGGCTTGTAGCTTATCTGTTGCCTCATAAAAACTCACTTTGGCTTTTTTTAATCCTGAGATCTTGCACTGAACTACAATTTAAATGCAAAATTATCAGACATTTCAACCGAGTATTTCTTTTCTTCAGTGCAGCCTTCAGCACAGATTTTACTAAGATCTAAATTTTCTTCTTTTAATTTGTATTGTATTCTACTAGCTTATTTCTCTCTGCTTCCTGATTAAGCTGCTGTTTGCTGGGCAGTCAGTTTACAATTGGGATAACTGTGATTTTTAACCATGGAGTGGGTGTCTTCTTATGGGCCAGTGGAATCTGGTGTTGCTAGCGTTTGTTAGATACAGTAACACTAACACTAATTGTTCAGGTTTCCAAGGATTGCTTTTCTCACTAATAAGTCATAAAAAGTCTGCAATTTCAAAGGAATAAAGTCCTAGAATGCTAAGGACAGAAGCTTGGTGAAAATCTAGGGAAAAAACCTAAGTTTTTTTGCCCCTATCTTCAACAAGGAGAATAAGTGTAGTTTGCTGCCCCCTCCACCTTAAGTACAGTGTCAGATTAACAAAGAATCTAAGCAAAAATCTGGTTTTTACGTGTTCTTCAATGTGTTCTTCAAAAGGAGTCAGTTCAGATCCAGAGGTGATTTTCCTTGCTATTTTATTCCCACCCCCCTGCCCTTTCTCAGAATAACACCAGGATCTAGGACACTAGCAGCTTCTATTGGTCTGCAAGGTTGTCTGTTCCCTCCTGTGACAAGATGCAGAGTGGAATACAGCTTTGATGTGAAATACCTCAGGCTTTCATCTTATAATGAGTTCCCCCAAAAGATAAAAAAATTCTAAACTAAAAAAAGCTAAACTTTATTTAAATAAATAGCTGCATTTCTACTTTTTTATATAAAGAAAACTTAAGGCAACTTGAGGCGACATAACAGCAAAAAGATTCATGCATTGTTCTCTTCTTGTCCACTATCACTGCAGACAGACCCTAGGTTTGAGGTGATGGGTGCTCACAATTTCTGTGGAGTCCTGTTTGCAAGTTGTTTCCAGTCTTTCTGGAGCCAGGCTGTTCTTTCTTGTGAATGTCCTGTCTATTCCCTCTTGTGGTCCCCTCTGGCTTTCTCTCCCTTGGACATGCTGAGTTATCCTGTTATGTGGACAGCAGGCTTCCTCCTCCACCAGTCTTTTCAAAGGAGAAGGACACATAACTGAGAACACACAAATAAAACAAATGCTGCATTATTGTATAGCTAGGGACAATGGCAGAGAGAACAATAATCCAAAGATATTAATATATTAAATTAATTTCTAATAGTTCATATGCCCCATGTGTGTACACATGTGTGTATCCATGGGCATGGCCTTATGATTCCTTCCAGTTGCTCCTGACCCCTTGTATTGGTTTTTCTGTTAAGAATTAATTGTAGTAAAACTCTGAGGTAACAAAAGACAGCTTGCTCAGCTTTTCCATAGTCTTCCTCATCAAAAATAACAACTGGAAGTTACAATGATGATAAAAGAAATCCTGCTGTTTAAGGTGAAATTTACAATTGACTATCAGTGATATTTAAAACCTATCAACTGCATCATGGTAGTTTCAAATTTCAGCAGAGCCACTTTTTCATGCCCCTGGGAGCTTGCAAAAGCTAAGACCAGGGTCTTTGGGTGGGTTCACAGGGTCAGTTCAGGCAGCATCCAAAGCAATTTCAGTTTCACTGTCAGGCTTTTCATGGTATCTCCCCAGCCACCTGAAGTGCTTTAAAAGCTTCTCTTGCAGAATGTGCTGTCGTTCAAAAATAAGATTGCAGAATACATTTTATAGTAATTTATTCTTTACACTTGTGGTTTTCATTGTTTTTAGCTATCCAGAGCATGTTCTTTTAGAACTTACATTAAGGACTGCATAGCAAGTTCATTCATACAGATTCTTCATATTCCAGCAGGCTTCCTCTCATTATCTATCTGCACCTGGAAGGTGTGGAATGAATTTCAGGAAAACAATTTACTCTCCTGCCTCCCTCCTACCCTCCTGCAGTTATTCTCACAGGTGTTATTGGCTTCTAATAATAACCCAGTGGGTACTTTTGTAAGACAAAATTTTGTCAGCAGCATCCGAGGGGACAAAGAAGTTCCTTGCATTGCTTCAGTGTTTTCACTTACCATCCACAGTATAAGATCATCTATTTAAAATGTATGACATAATGAAGTTCAAAGCTATCCAGCAAAATCCCATGTTACCAAATTAGGTTAATATTTAGTACCCTTTTGTGTTATCTTAGGTCCAGGTGTAGACCAGCAATCACAGCAATCGTCACTTGGTGGAGCCAGATTACTCTGCAAGTGAATGTGCTTTACAAATAGCTTGCAGAAAAGCTATCAAAGATGGGATTTATAAATAGTACTTTGGAGGAAGATAATAAAAAAAAAATGTGGAATTTCAATACATCCTTTTAGGAATTAGAAGCTTTATTGCTTTGCTTTTAATTACTCTAGCACAGAAGAAGTATCAGATTTGATGGCCAAAGCAAAGGCTATCTTCTTTTGCTGGAATAAAATGGGAATACAGTGTTGGTATATTTGGTAATTTACATGCAAACCTGCAAGGATGAAGCAATAGCTGTCAATCTTGTACTGTCAAACCTGTACAATTTTTTAAAGCTCAGTATGCTAATATTTATATATGTTTTTGCATTATTTTCCCACTAATATTTTAAATTTATGCCATACTTGTATCTCTCTTATAAATGTTCTTCATAATATCTGGAAAGACACCTAATTTATTTCTGGTGTGGAGAATAGATTATACTTGGAGTAAAAAAGTAGGGGATACCACCCTATAAACACCTTCTCTGTACTCTGCTAATTATAAAAAACTCTCAGTAACTTTTCCTCACAAATCGTTTCTTTTCTATCCATATGAATGGGACACTATTTAAAGAAGTGCCAACAGTAGAAGCACCTACTCATTCTTATTCTGCACTGTATGTACTGTGCACACTGTAACAAAGAACTTGGGGAATTTATGGCTCTCTCTGCCATTGTGATACTCAGCCATCAGAGGTTACTACTGGAAGTGAGTGTGTATTTTCTTCTGGTTTTGTGTGGGTTATTATTTTTCCTATTATTCTCATTCTTTAGTGTTTGCATTGAATCCCTCTGAGATGGGTAAGGATAGGTATTTTTGAGGAGTTGTTCTGACAGGCATGTGAATAAAATCTTACACTTTCAATATATTTTTTAGACTTGTCAGATCTCATTTACTGGGAATAGACTCTGTCATTTAAGCTCAAGCTTCATATTTTATTGCATAATATATTGAGCACATAGTTCTTTCCTGGTTGGTGACCCCCTGTGCCAAAAGGAGCTGGTTCTCCCAATCAGCCATCTGTTGGCAGATATATCTGGCAACCTGGGTTATAGAACAGGAGAGAAGCCACGACACTGGGGAGAGGAGCTTCACATTGGCCAACTAGAGGGGTTTATGCTCTGAAATCCAAGTTAAAAGACAAAATTCTCAGTGACATAGTGGCATCACAGTCCCACACATTGTATGTGTTCGCTCCCAGCTCCTGTGTGTGTTTTTAGAAGTACATCTGCTTCCGTGACCCATCGAGTCAGATGACAGTTGAGATTTTCAAGCCTTTGAGATACTGGCAAACCTGGAACAGAGTGTTCTTATAACTTCTCCTATCCTAGTCTAAAAAAGCCAGAAGCTACATGAAAATCTGATGTTACAGCTTTCTAGACTGTACATACAAAATCATACTAGGGATATTATTCAGAACTATTAAGATTTTCTAAATAATATTTTCCTCAATTATTTTTGGCATAGAACACATTCTTTCTCAGTGAATGAAAATATGCATCATGAAAACAAACCATATTTCTAGAACATCTTAATTTATAACTGTGGGCAGCAACAAGGTATATATTAAGGAGAATTAAAAATTACTGTATTTGTCTCCTACGAGGGAGGGGAATAAAAAGTTATATTAAACTTTCCTGTAAAGAACAGATCACATTTTATGGAAAGACAGCAATGATATTACTGGTGAAAAAGAGGAAAGGTCAAACAGAAGAAAAACTTGAAATATAGAAGTGACTTTCCCACCTACAGAAGGGCAGGATGTGCTCTGTTAATGCTGAAAGATGGAATAGGGCAAGATAGATGTGGAGTGTTGGTTTTGAACATCCAGAATAGCTGGAAAGAGGCTTTGTGGTGGCCTCTTTCTAGATCATTGTCCAGAACTTCTATTCAGGCAAAATGATGACAAGTGTTAAATTTTGCAGTGCTTTTCCAGATAATGAAGTCTCTGGAGGTTTGGAGGATATTGATTATTTTTGTTTTGTTTCTAACAGGATAGCTCTATTTCTTTTTTATACTTTTGGTGACACCCTGGAAATGTGCATTTGATTTCACTGCTTTTCCTTAGGATAAGCAGCACTTATGACAAGTCACACAGGATCTTTGACATCCTTGAGCAGGGAAGAAAGTTTTCAAAAATTCTTTCTTTTTCTGATTTTCTGCTTTCCTTCTGTGATACCATTTGAACAGCTGTATCTAGCTCTGCCAACAAGGGAGAGAGGTTCTCAGCTGAAGGGTTTTAAAAGTTCATTAATTTAATTTATTCTGCCTCTCCAAAGGAGATTTGCATTGTCATTGGAATAGTAACGATTATCTGTTTTTTTCCCCTCTTCCTTTCTTCCCAGTTGAATTGGAGATTTACAAACAAAATCCCTGATTTCATGCATTTTCTAACTGGTATGTCTAGTTTCATTCCTTTTATATAAACTACTTGATTTGATGTGCTCTTAATTTCATTCAGTTTATTGCTCTTTTCTTTTTTTCTATTCTCCCTGTGGTTTTGTATCATCAGGAAATTTCACTTCTTACCAAACACATCTTCATCCAGGTTAAAAGGGAGAGACAGTCAATCAGTCAGTAAATCCCTACTCTCTGAAAACACAGTCAGCACCAGCTGTAGCTCAATTAAACTCAACACTTGAATAGTTCACAAGAGAACCCACACTTGTATACACACATTAATCAAATAAATCCATTTTAACCTGTAGTCATATTCCAAACTTCCAGTTAATAGCTTGGACAGTAAAGTGTGGGCTGGAGATATGTGATGCAAGTAGCAGATAATTAAACCTTCTCAGCATAATATTTAAACTTTTGATGTCCTGACGTGCACACTAAACAAGGTATGCTGAAGTAACCTAAAATACATGGAGTTTACATGCCTAAATGTTGATGAACACTTCTGCTGAGTAATACAAGCTACTCAGCTGTTCATGTTTCTAGTTTGAAAACAGAGAAAAATATTTTAGTCTTTACTTTTTTTCCTAGGATTGTGGATGCAACAGTTTGTAGAAAAAAGACTATTTCTGTACATGTTCTCAAGTCAGCTTAAAAAAACACTGTGAATAAAGTTATGTTTGTGCTATTGAGACAGAATATCTGCCTTCATTTCTTAATTCTGCAGATATTAAGAATAATTCCCAAGGATCAATGATTTCATAATCCCTATTTAGAACAACTTGTATGTAACCATATGTGCTTAAATCCTGCTGACTCCATGTTAATGACCCATACTGCCTTGACCATGGGACTGTACTGTATGGGCAGCAGACCCCAACTAAGGGCACCCTAACTAAAAAACACCCCAGTCTGTGGAGACTACAGGCCACATCAGACTCTAATCTAGCTTTCTAGTCTCATTAATTAAATGTCTTCTGAACAGGTTTCAGACAAGGTCAGGCTGGCCATGCTGATTGCTGTTTAGAATGTGTTCCAAAAGGAGCATTACTGCCACTGGTTGGGAACGTTTTACTGAAATTACTTTTTTCATTAAATGGCTGGTTGTCAAACTGAAGTATATTTAGCTTAGTTTGGGACAGCTATCTTGACCCTGTGCTGGAGAGAGATAAAGATGGGCAAGTAGATGTCAGGTTCACAAGTTCACAAACTCTACTGGGATCAAGTCCTGGCTGCAGTAAAATGTTTGAGTGTTTGTAGATAGCATCTATGGGCAACTGTTCCACCCCAAGACAGCCTGGTGCTCATGCTATGTTAGAAAAAGGCTTAAACTTACACCCCTTGTTTAGATCAGGTTGTACACCACATTGAACCTGATCTGGAAGTGTCAGGGAAAGCTTGCTCTTTCTTGGTGAAAACCTTCAAGAAAGTTTAGTTTCACACTCATGTGGAGTGAAAAATGTTTGAAATGTGGAATTACATGAGAAAATACTTTTTTCACAGCTGTAGTTAAAATCCCTTTCTCTCTGAAGTGATGGGGAACATTTTTTGGTGATAGACCAGTAGGCACAGCCGTGAAAATGCTTTGCTTGTCACAGGCCATCATCAGTGATCCTCCTTGGGCTGACAGCAGGGATACAGACAGATCACTTCCACAGCCTCTGCAGTAACTGAGGTGGATTGCTTGAAATGAAATCATGTGATAATTGGCTGGCTGTTTCACCTTGCACCCAAACATTCTCAGTTCCAAGCAGAAAAAGTCCTAACCTGGAAACCTGGGAAGTTCTTAGAGACACCCTGTGGTAACGATGCCACTGTTCCTTTTGCCTCATGGCCTGTGTACTGACACTAAGACAGACACTGAAGTTAGCTCCAGAGCTTACTTAAATCAGTGGGATCCTTAGGATTGGCTTTAATGTCTATGGACCAACTCCCAGCAGAACTCTGAAAATAAAACTCTGGCACTTTACAAAATATTATTAATTTAGTGGTGAAAAGATTTGCTATATAATTGGTAAATAATAGGAAATCTTCCAACCCTATCTTAAAATCTTTACCTCACTGACACTTCCTAGCTCCAAAATAGTTTTTTATAGAGGATTATAGTAGTGCTCTAGGTTCTGAAATCACTTGTGTATTCTTTCAGACACTCCTAGGTATCTGCTTGCATATGAAAGGCGCAGACAGTTCTGAACTCTGATTAAGGAATGATTTATGGTATGAAAAACTTGACATCCTTTGGTAAAAGAAAAAAAAAAAACTGACTTGAAAAGCTGTAGCTCCAGTTCTGAAACTTTAATAGATATATCACCCATTTTTATTCAGTGTAATTCTAAATAGAAATACTGAAAACAGTGGCTGCCATAAGCTACAGGGTGGCACAGCTTTAAGGTGGCAAGTGAAGTAACTTGTGGATGTTTAGAAGTGCTCAACAAAGCATAAATTACAACAAGGATCGGAAGACAGGAAAAGCTCAGATGCCTACAAATAACTGAATGTTTCCCTAGGGCATAAACATTAATGACTTTAATTAGATTATAATTGCTCGTGGAAGCATAGTCTTCCACAAGATAAAAATACCTGACATTGCATTTGCAACTAGGCAACTGCATGAGAAGTACAAGGAGGTTTAATGTTAAACAGAAGTTATTTACTAAATATAAGGTGGTGCACAGTATATGTTTTATTCTCAGGACATACTCATATGTTTTTCAGATGGCAGCACTCCATATATTTGGCATTGAGTTGTAGTTGTTGGAGTTAGAGATTGAATTAACTGAAAGGATAACAGATGGCAACAGTGTTTGTTTAACTGAGGGTCTTTAGGGCCCTATGTATTTTATTTTCATCAGTACACTTGCAAAAAGATGCCTCAGTGACAATGCTTGGAATACCCTATCCTTGTGTTGAGTGAAGATCTAGATATTCACCCAGTATTTATAGCTCCACAAATTAAAATCCTGATTTAGATCCATGAACTGCACTTCAGCTAAAATAGTCCTGTCACATCCCAGGAGGTTTGATACACCAGGTTATCAGGCATGTGTGCAGCATGGCCACATGATGACTATGTTCTTTTGCCCATTCTGGAAGCCTGCTGGTTGCCAACCTGTAAAAGTCACAGTAGGGAAGTACAGTTGATTAAAAAAAGTGACTTTATTCTCAGTATGGGAACTGAGAAGCTTTAACCCTCAGCTAAAGTCTTGCTGAAACATTACCTCTCATGGAATCTTTGTTCTCTTGGCTACGCAGCAGCATAACCACACCAAGAAGCATGCAGAGCATCTCCTGCCCCCTTAACTTATAGTCAAGTGATTAAGTTTCCTGTCAAAATAAATTTTAAACCCCTGAGGTAAAAGAAGAATGAGTTCTACTCTCTTCCACGCTGTTTAAACATACTAGCCACTAAGCAATTACTGATAGAAGAAGAGGGCCATAACGAAAACACTTACCCTGAAAAGATGCAGCTGCTGCAGATTGGTTCAAAATCCTGTGCAAATCAGAGAATCCCTGCTGTCTTAGCATGGGGCAGATATATATCAGGTGTCCTACTCCTAGTTTCTCATATGGATGGATCATCTGTCCAGTAATGTCTGCCCTGTTAGAGGTAGAAGGATCCACCATTACTGACATCTGTTCCCACCATTAACAAGATGAAAGATTTTTTGGTATTGGTTTTCACAGAAGTGGTTACATGAGGACTTTACGATTATGAAATATTGTGAAAGAATCAAAATGGTTAAAATATATGAATCTCTCGGTTATGTGTTTATGCTGGTGTTAAAAACTTTCAAGAAAAGTTTAAAAATGTAATACAAATGTGTAATACATAAAAAACCTAACACTGGGTGTGACTTTAATCTGAAACATAGCCTGAGGCAGCAGGCATTTTCTCACTGAGAGTATTTGATGACTGACTAGCATCAAGGTATTAGCTCTGCAGCACACAGGCTCAATTCACAACTGAGATCAACTATTACATGGACTGTTTCAAAAGCATTTGGACATTGTCTGGAGGAGGGAGCTTGTGCTCTGGTCTGATCCAGCAGACCTGTGAACAAACCTGTGTGGACAGGTCCTGAGCACTGCCTGCAATGTGAACATGGAGCAGCCTACACTTGTATATTTGGTGCAGTTGAACACATGCAACTCCACTAAAATGAAATATAAAGGAATAAAAGTAGACGAAAATGCACCATGGAAGGTACTGGTCCCATGATGTTGATTTTACAGTGACTCAATAGTTATTTAAAAGTTATTAGTTAAGGTAAAATTATTGTTTTTTGTTGTGGTTTTTGTTTGAGGGTTTTTTGATTTTTTTTAAGTCCTCATCTTTTAAAACAGCAAGATAATTTATCTGACAAGATCATTACTTTCATATTATTCTTCCCAGGTTAGGTTAGTGACATTGACCATCGAGTCTCAGGAATAGCTGCAGGTGTTCTCAACTAGCACAAACACTGCTACAATTAATTTACTTCTGCAAGACTTTGACCTTGCTCCTATAGCAAATAAAGTGTTTCAAACAATTGTAAGAACATTAGTTACTCTTAATGAGAACACTATTGACTATGATTACACAGATACTTTGCCTTTCTAACATAAAGCTGTAGCTTGTTAGTGATGATGTGAAAAATAGGTCAGGTGAAAATACTAGAGGCCAAATTCTGAGATCCTTATTTCATTTTTATGCACTTTTTTCTTCTTTTAGTTCTAGATGTATCAAGCTTTTGACAGAGAGATCAGTTAGGAAATTGGGAGAGAAAAGTAGTCTTTAGCTCAATACTCTTCACTGATTTACATTTTAGGTAGTGGTATTTCCTTGAAGAATTGTAGGTCTTTTAATCTTCTCATATGCTCTGCACTGTAGCTCTTTTCATTTGCTTCATCTCAGTATTTTTACCCTACTTACTTATTTCATATTTCTTTGACTGTTTTAACCCTATATCTGCCATAATTCTGGACTTACCTCCATGGCTGTCAAATAAAATAAATCCAAGATGACAGGTACTGTCATACCTCTAATGATCTACTGACATAATAGCTCGCTTTCCCTTGCCCTCAATTATCTTCAAAGCTGAAAGCTCTTAAAGTGGGATTTGTCTCCTTCCATTTGACTCCATGGAATCCCAAGGAAATTTTGGCTCCTGTACTGTTTGAGCAAATTCCAGTTTAGTGGGGCAGGGTCCAAAAGCTCAAAACTTCTTCCCCTTTTCTCTGTAAGCGGTGACTCACAAGCTTGGTGTACCCCAGCTTGGAGGTAATATGGTCCTGCTGACTGCACAGCCTGTTCTTCCTCCCTCCTTCCCTGCTGCCTGGAGCTATCCCTATCCCTGTCCCTGTCCCTGTCCCTGTCCCTGTCCCTATCCCTATCCCTATCCCTATCCCTATCCCTATCCCTATCCCTATCCCTATCCCTATCCCTATCCCTATCCCTATCCCTATCCCTGATACACAACCACTAGCCTAATTTTGTTGGTTTAGCCACTGTATTCTTTATGTATGTTGTATGCAAGATAACAGCTTAAATAACAGAAAAAAATAGGTCATCAAGATTCACACAGTGCAGTACAGTCACTGTAAGTACTGAGCTTTGGTAGAATTGGTACTGGAGGAATCACATATTTCTGGGAATATCTTAGAATCCTAGATCTTGATTCATGAATGTCATGTCAGTGTTATTTATTGTATGTTTTTTAAATAAAAAAATACTGTAAAATGTGATACAACCACTCTTTTTGTATACTAAACAGACTTAAAGCAAGGGGCATTATTGGTAATTGATTAGCTTTAAAGTTGAGCAGCATTAACTCATTCCTTATTTCAGGGAAAATTTAAACAAATGTGTGACTTTAAATGCTCATAAGTTTACGATTACTGAACCATTTTTCATTAGCCATGAATAATTTTTCCTTCCTCTGTGAGGATTTATAAAACAACCTGGAATGACGTGTGGAGAATTAGCCATTTTTAAGATTTCCATGCTTGAAAATTTCAATCAGCACATATGGCGAAAGCGCAGCTTATTTTTCATGCTGGCTTAACTCAAGTGACTGAATTGATTTTACTCATGCTTTCCAAAATAATTCATCACTGGACTGAGAACAGGCACAGACATTTTTGGCTTGACAGAATTTGCATGAGAGTTAGTAGCCACTGATGCAGGGGAGGGCTGAGCAGTGGTTGGAATTCCTCTTTAATGACAGCGGTCACTACCAGCTGGATCCTGAAGAAGCTTGATCTGCACACTCAAGTGAGCAATAATGGAGGATTCCAGCAGAAAATTAATAGACTGACAAATACTTTTTGTGCTTGATGAACTGTAATTGCATAGGAAGGCCAAATGCTAATGGTAAAACATAGCCTAACAAAAAAAGATTTATGCCATGGATATGGGGATCGTTATGTGACTGTCTTCTCAAAGCAGCAGTTATAACCAGGGAAAAAAAGCCTCTGTCAATCCCTTAAAAAAAAGAAAAATTATGAAAAATGGACCACTGCTCATGTTCTGTTTTGCCTTTTGTCCCAACATCTAGTAAACTACAAAAAGAAAATTACAACTATTAAAAGTAAAGCAAGTAAAACCTCGGAAATTCAATTTCTGGACAGAACTCAGTGGTGCATCTCTACCTTGAAACAGTGCACAGTTCAATTCTCAGTACCTCAAATGGTAAAAAAATATCTTTGGTTATCTGTGCTTAATATCTGCTCCCATTCTGTCCTTTAACAGTTTCACAGAGGTGTGTTGCTTTTCCTGATGGATTGGTTAGACAAATGAGACTTTTGGCAAGCTCTATGGAAATCACATCATACAAAAGAAAAGCAGGGATTTGTTGGCAGATCCCAGAAACATCAGGAACAAAAGAGTGTCCATCACCAAGAGTGGTCCTGACCCCAGAGACAATGTCCAATTATTTTAGCCTGTCTGGGGCAGCACTGAATCCCTGGGCTAAGAGATGGTGTTTCTCAGCAGGGCTATTTGCTTCAGCTGTAAAACCACCTTGATGCACTTACATTGTTTGTGGGCAGTTCTCGCCAAGGTAATGCTTTTGGAGAACCTGGTGTTCTTGTTTAGTAAGACAAACAACAGGTGGAGACAAAGCTTCTGAGTCCAGATACACCACAGAGGAGAGGAAAAAAAAACAGGAAAAGAATGGTAAGTGCTAGCCTTGATATAAAGGGAAATAGTAAACTCTGACCATAAGGGAAAATAGGCTTAGACTTAACAAAGGCTTCTAGCTTTTGTTACAAGCAGGTTTTAGAACAGAGTGCTTATGATAGTGGGGTAAAAAACTTGCAGGTGCCTTGAAGTTGATCTCCTTAGATCTAAAAAAACAGTTTATGATGCTATTTGTGAGTCTAAGAATCTAGACTTTAAGGACAGTCCAGAAAACCTCCCTAAATTTTTGTAATATTTCTCTAGAAGTAGGTAAGGCAAGCAATTTTAATTCAGACAGTTTTGTTGCTTGTTATTCCTTACAGCTTTCCTCTAGCTGATAACTATTCAGAGCCTTGCTTAGTTCTTTCCTTTCTTCCTGAAGAGCAGTTAATTCAGTTTCAAACCTTCTGCTTGTTTGTACAGGAAATAAAGCAAAACTCTTGCTGGTTTGCACTGCAAAAAAATCTTCCAGAATTTCAGTTAATGAACAGGTTCATTGAAAACTCTTCACTAGCTAGTGAAACATAATTATCCCTGGAATAGTTAGGACCAGTTCACCTTGCCCCTGAATGGAGTAGTGTCTGTCTTCTGCAGCCTTCTGGATTCAGCCCTTAGCTATTTCATCATTACAGGATAGATAAATTAGAGGAGAAATGAGCAATATAGGTGAAGTTTATTGTCATTTTTGGGTTATGGATTGTTCTTCTGTATCCTGTCTTTTTCTTTCCTAATCCACCATAACTGTGCCAAAGTATATGAAATGGTGTTTTTTCCTTGTCTGAGAACAGTGAAGCCTGCTGGAATTAATAAGTGAATCAAGGGTAAATGAACTCTGAAAGCGAATAATGAGAAAAATCTCTAGATAACAAACCTTTTAATATGCCCATCAAGAAGACCTGCAACTTTTAAATGAATTGCCTTTAAATGCATACAATGTATCAAAGAAATTTTAATACCCACTTTATGCCTTAAAACATTTTAGGGCCTCATTAATACACTTTAGATCAGCCAGGTTGTTCAGTGTCCATCACCAAATAGTGATAGAGTGCAAGAAATTGCCTTCTGTACCAATAAAGTGTCCCCTGAATCCAGTTAGGAACTGGTCTTTTAAAGTTAGCAAGATAGAAATTGCCAAAGAAATTGTGCTTTTATTAAATGCCATTATTTTTTGTTCTTCCTGAACCCTTGAAGTTGTTCAAATGTTTAATATGACTCAGATTAGATGTTCAAAACAGTGCTTAAAAATTTCTTTCTGAAAGAAAACCTGGTATTTTTAGGAGCATTCTTAAAACTAATTTTTTCATATTTTCCCTGCAGATATAAAACATGCAAGTTGTAGTTGGCTTCCAAGTACCATGACAAGTGTTTTGATCTGTCCTGGGTTGCATTGTAT
>VZRX01019161.1:277-17574 GCA_013398075.1 Notiomystis cincta | reverse complement strand
GACTGTCGCTGCTCTGACTGTGCTGCAGCATCCTGTGGAAAAAAAGCTGCTTCTGAATGTTTTGCTGCTCAGAGTTGGGCAGTCACAGAATGAGTAAAGGATTTGGATTGGAAGGGAGCTTAAAGATCACTGTCCTTTGCTGTGGGCAGGGACATCTTCCACTGTCCCAGGTTACTCCAGGCCTTGAACAGCCTGGCTTTGAACACTTCCAGGGATGGGGCAGCCACGGCTTCTCTGGGCACCCTGTGCCAGGGCCTCACCACCCTCACAGCCAAGAATTCCTTCCCAATATCTTATCTAACCCTGCCCTCTGGCAGTGGGAAGCCGTTTCCCGTTGTCCTGTTTCTCCAGGCCCTTGTCCAAAGTCCCTCTCCAGCTCTCCTGGAGCCCCTTTAGACACTGTGACTAAGGTCTCTCTCCAGATTGAACATCCCCAGCTGAACCAGCCTGTCTTCATAGGAAATGAAGTTTGTGAGTTGACTCACCTGCACAACTTCTTCCAGCTGCTCTGGGATTCCCAGAGTACCTTTGACAGCACCTTACACTGCAGAACTTCACCCTTCTGGGCCTGGGCTGTTGTCTCAGCTTCTGCACTTCAGTCTGTCCCTCTCCAGCCCAGGTGGTGCCTCTCGTGTTGCCTTTGACCCCCTTCCCTGGCAGCCCCAGGCTTCAACTCTCCACCCTGCCTGGTGGCTCTGCAGTGAGTTGTCCAGTCCTGAACTGCTTTGGTCTCTGGAGTGTCCAGGCTGGACTTCTGCAGCCCTGTGGGAGTCTGGTGACTCAGAGCCCAAACAACCCCCAGTGCTGCAGTTGGATTTGCTGCTCAGGCTATTTCCGTGCTTAGGAACTCTGGAGGAGCTGGATCCCCTGGAATGGGGCTGCCAGAGGAGACCTCCCAGGAACACTTTTTTCTTTTGCAAAAGTGGGTTTGTTCTCAGGGCACCTTCTGCTTGCTGCCAGGTGGGTTTAATCTCAGGATCATTCTGGGAAGGGGCTGCTCAGTACCTCACACTTCTTCCCTGTTTATCAATGTCCTGGCCAAGGTGACTCCAGATTTAGAATAAACAGAATGAATAGTCACAGGGACAAGCAGTCCTAAAACGTGAGTTATTTCTGCAGTCCCTGAGAGCCTGAGCTGAGGCAGCTTTGCTTGGTGGCATTAAAATCAATTTGTCTCAATTGCCTTGTGCTGTCATCCCATTCCTGCTGCCAGGCATCCATCTCCAGAGGGTTTGGTTTTAAACTTTGTTCCTGGTCATTAAGGTTTGTGATGCAGGAGTTCCCCAAGTCTCTATGGAGCCCCCAGAATGGCTCTGATTTGTGGTGACCTCACATTAGTGACCTGTATTGAGCAGTGACTGGGTTTAGACCATTTTCTGTGTGCTCTGTTTTATCATGCTGGTTTTTACTCAAAATGCTGTGTTGGGTCCTCAGAGCTGCAGGAGTTTGCCTTACCTTGCTGCAACTGCTCAGGGAACAGATCCAAGGGTTCTGCTATGGCTGCCTGAGTCAGTAATGGCAGCTCCCCAGGAACATAGAGGAGCACAGGATCCTGGAGGCTGTGTTGGGAGACGCCCTGGTCACCTCTGCAGAGCCAGTGGATGCTCTGGCCTGGCTGCCACAGGGGCCCCAGGTCAGAGACAGGGGTGCCTGAGGTGCAGGGGGGGGCAGTGGGAGACCCCCCCGGCAGCAATGGGGTCTGCTGCCCACAGAGCTTTTGGCTCCCATGGAATCCTGGGGAAGGTGGGACAGCTCCAGGCAGTGGGGGAAGGAGGGACTGGGAATGCAGGAAATGGACATAAAAGGGCTCAGTTGTGTGTAAAAAGAAAAGGAATAATGAAAGTAGAAATCACCACAGAGAGCTCTTCTTTTCCAGTGGTTTGCTGGGTGCATGGGCTCTTTCTGCTACCCAGGGAGAGCCCACCTGTATAGCCCACCCTTCCATCAGTGTTACACAGCCCAGGGACTTCACTCCTGCTGGAGCAGCTACAGGTATTGACATCCCTTCTACAGGCTATGCATCAGGGAGGAGCTGCCTCTTGACACACCTTGACAGAAGGTGCAGCTCTATGGGTGCTATAGGCAAGTGAGTTCAGGGGCATGACTGCTGGCCCTGTCCCTTCAGCAGACACAGACTGTCTCCAGAGACTCATGTTTACTCTGTATGAGACTCCTCAGAAGAGCCATCCTGGGGAAACTGGGAGCCACAGGCCAAAGTCCTGCAGTGATCTAAGACCACAGGGACAAATATTCTCCTCCCCACTGCACCTTCCTCACCACCTCCCCCTCCAGGAAAGAACCAAGGACCAAGAACACACCTGTATTTTCTGTTCTTTTAGTTTGAAAAAAGTATTGATTGAAAGTGTACAACTGAACACGGCGTGGCTGCAGCACCACCGCCAGATTGTTTCACAAATAAAAACAGAAAGGGCCTTAAATAATCGGGTGCAGATTAAAAAAACCTCAACAGTGAAAAAGTTCTTCCCTCTGAACAGAAATTCACAGGCACAGAAATGGCAACAACCACATGGAGACAATGGGGGGATATCTTCCTCCTCTCCTCCTCACCACGGACTCTGCGCTGCAGCGCTCCCAGGCGCAGCTCTGTCCTCGCTCCCTCTTTGGAATGGTTACAGATGAACAGTGCGACACGCCCTTGCTAACCAGACCCGCCTCACCCCCCCCCCGACCAGGACACGGACAAACAAGGCCTCTGCTAAGGCTAAAAAAGGGACAAGACCTGGGAGTCTTGAGTTCAGCATGGGTAAGAAACGAGAGTCTGGTGAGCACAGCCCAGTCCCCAGGTGGGCCCTGCTACTCCAGTTTGGCCTTCTTGGTGCTGTCCCCACCGTTCTCCTCTGCTGGTGCTGCCACCTCCCCCAGTTTCCGCTTCCCACTCTCAGCAGGTGGGTGTGTGTTGCGGGGCTTGAAGCTGATAATGATGCAGGTCATGTTATCGCAGCCGGTGCCATCCCCTGAGGTGTCTGGAGCCAAGCACTGATCCAGCAGCTGGGGAGGGACAGGGCAAGTCAGCAGAGAAAACATACACACTGGGACCACCCCAAGGCACTGGGCCCATTCCAGCACCTGACAGTGGCTCAGGGGCTGCCAGGCCAGACCTGTGCGGGAGAAGTCAAATGCTGTTCCCACCAGATGAGGGACAGAGATGGCCACAGAAGCCCCAGGTTTCTGAATGTGGGCAGAAACTCCTTTGGCTGGACAGCACCCCTGAGGTCAGACACTGGCTGGAGTGCCCAGGGAACCCATCAGAGGGAGTGGGAAGGCAGAGCCAGGCACTGAGCTGGGACACAGAAACACCATGCTGCTGGAGGGACAGCAGAACTCCTGACCTTACCTCTTCTACAATGGAGGAGAGTGGCCGCAGGACTCCATTCTCATCCTTTTGGGTGATCTTTGACTGGATGAAATCCACCACTTCCTGGCTGCTCATCACATTCCTGCAGAGCAGAGAGGTCAGAAAGGCAGGCAAAGGGAGCACACATGCCATAGTGTCCAACAGGCCTTCCTCAGGCCCAGCTCTGGAGAAAGGCTGGAGCAGTGACGCCCCAGAGGTGCAACAGCTCCCTCACCACTCACCAGATTCCATCACAGGCAATGACCATGAAGTCGTGGTCATCGTTTATTGTCAGCACTTTGATGTCAGGCAAGGCAGAGATCATCTGCTCCTCTGGAGGAAGGTTCTTGTTCCGCTTGTAGAAGTGATCCCCTGTGGTGGGGAGGAAGAGGTCTGGGCACAGGCAGTGCTGCCTGCCCTGGAGAGTGAGCAGCACTGCCCTGCCACAGAGCATTCCCAGTGGGATCAGCAAGTGCTCCCACAACCTGGGATCAGGCTGCAGGCCATAAGGGAGAGGAACCATTACAGGTTCCAGGTGTAAGCTCTGGCAAGCCCAGAGAAGAGGGGCCTTGGCCAGCTTAGCCTCTTTACTCCAAATCAAGTGCCCCTTTCCCACCCTGTGGGAAAACCAACACCAGGCCAATACTTGTCACAGTACAGCACCTGTCACCTCTGAAGAGGCTGTGGCTGCTCCATCCCTGAAAGTGTTCAAATCCAGGCTGGATGGGGCCTGGAACAGCCTGGTCTAATGAAGGTGTCCCTGCCCATGGCAGGGGGCTGGAATTGGTTGAGCTTTAAGGTCCCTTCCCATCCAAACCACTCCAGGGTTCATTTTATGATTCAAAGTTCACTTGAGAAAACTGGCCCTCAGCTCTGCCTAGTAGCTTATCAGGAATCATCCTATGAAGGGACTTCCAGGGCCACCACAAAATAGCAGGTGGGAATGACAGTGTCCCCCTAGATAAACTCATTTCCATCTTTGTGTCTTATTATGTATGTTTTTATATCTTTACACTAAGATAATGATTTCAGTGATTTGGGTCCTTGGGCACACATGCAGATGAATAAATGGGCTCAAACGTCCCCAGGAAGCAATACACCAAGATTCCTCAATAACCCAGTAAGCCGTAGCAGTCCTGCTCCAAAGGCAGCAGTCTGGTTTTGGGACAGTTTACATGAGGTGGTTTCTGACAACCCAGCTGCTGGCACAACAGCTTGGGATGTGTCAGATACTGCTTTCCACTGATGTCCAACTGCTTCATGGCCATTTTCTCCAATTAGACTGAAATCTCCCAGCAAATACTGAAGAGGTTTCAGTCCTCTCGTTAAAAATTGTTCCATAACCTCAGTGGCTGGTGGTGCTGTCAGCACGGCTGTCCTGGGGCCAGCGCTCCAAGGCCAGGCCCGTCAGCATCCCCCCTCCGCTTACCGATGGCCCTGGAGAGGTTGAGGCCGCCATTCACCCTTCCATCCATGGTGACCTTGCCACCAGCATTCTTTATCCTGGCCAGCTCCACCTCATCCTCTGGCTTGTGGTCGTACGACATGTCGACGGCCTTGCCGCCCTCGGACACGACGCAGCGCGAGTCCCCGGCGTTGGCCACGATCAGCTGCTTGCCCCGGATGAGTGCCACGACAGCAGTGGTCCCGCTGTCTGAGCCAGGCTGCAAGACACACAATTCCAGTGAGATTTCTTTCTCTGTCTCTGTGTCAGGTCATGAAAGGAACCAGCACCAGCTGCACAGCCCCAGTGGCATTTCAGGTCCCAGGGTGCTGCCTCTCACCTCATAAGCACACAGAACAATGGAGAAAGCCCAAGGGAAGTGGGAAACACCAGGAGTGTTTTCACTGAGGAGCAGGGTCAGGCAACACCTCCATCCCAATCTCACGCAACTCAGCGGGTCAGGATTCTCTGGCGTTACATGTCTGCACTCTCTGCTCCAATGTGCCAATTCCAGCCCCAGCCCAGCTTGAGCATTTCCTCACTTCAAGTCAGGATATCCCCTCAAAGGGAGAAGTTTGCACCTTGGAAGCCACATCCCCTTTACCAGGCCTCCTGGGTCCCTGGCCTGCCCGACTGCACCATCATGGGCTGAAGAGCTGCAGCCCCAGCCTGGTGAGGAGCGATGCTGTGCTCCTGAGCAGTGGTGCCAGCAGAGCCTTCCTGTTCCTGCTCCATGCTGTCCCCCCATGCTGCTTTCCAAGCACCACACATGCAGCAGCAGGATCAGCCTCTTCAATCTCAACCTGCCATCCAGACCCAGGCCCATTCCTCAGCTTTTGCACAAACCCAGGCTGTCAGCAGCTCCCTCAGCCCCAGCAGAGTGCACAGGCTGTTCTATCCCCACCTGAACAGGAACAACCCCTAGCTGAGTCTCCCAAGTGTCCCTGGCTCCATCCTAAGCTGCAGAACACAAAACCAGGATGTGTACCTCCTCTTTCCCCTCCATGCCCGGTAACAACATTTCCTCCTCTTCATCCTCATCCTCCTCTGCTTCTTCAGTGTCATCTTCATCATCTTCATTCTCTGCCTCTTCACTGCTGTAACCATCCTCATCCTCACTGCATTCCTACAAGAAAGGAGATACCACAGGAGTCATACAGGACACTTGGTGCTGTTCCCCTGCTGGTCCCTCCATTCTGGGAACCAATGGTCAGTTCTCCCCCAGCGGTGTGAGGTGACCTGCCATGTGTCCCCCACTCCTGATGGCTACAACCAGAGCAGTTGATATCACTATGGCAGTGGATGAAGGGATGATGCATGCAGCAGGACCAAGGGCTATCAGCTATGGCTGCTGCAGGATGAGGGTGTGTCCTTTGGGGTTAGCTCAACGATCCCAAACATTCCCATGGGATGGCCTCAAAGGATCAGCCTGAAACACCTGCTCCTAGGAACACACCTAGGATGAGCCAGAGACTCATCTCAAGTACCACCATAAGCAATGCATTCTGCCCAGCCAGAAGGCCACTCTGTGCCAGTGCTGTTTCCTACCTCACTGTCTTCCTCCTCTTCCTCAACCTCATCTGACTCATCCTCACTGTCCTCAAAAAATTTGGATTTGGTTGTGCGCTGGGGCTTTCCCGTAGAGGAGCAGGAGGGCCCGGCCTCCCCAGTAGAAGAGGTGACGGCCTCGTCACCTTTGCCTAGTTCAGGCTTCTGTAGAGCAGGGCTGTTGCCTCCAGCGCTGGCTTTGTCTGAGGTGGAGGAAATACCCGTGATTTCTTCGTCTGGCTTCCCGTTCTTGCTCTCCTTGTGGTCAGGAAGCTCCCCTGGGTCAGCCTCTCCATTCATATTTGACTCCCCATCATGCTGCTTGCCTGTCCCCTCCACAGCGTTATCCCCAGCTGCAGCTACAGACTTGGCTTTGAGGTTCTTGGTGCAGTTTTGTCCATAGCGTGTGAGAAGCTCCTCGATGGTCATTGTAGCTTCTTCGTGCAGAAGAGCAGCTTCCTCGTTATCCACTGCAAATGGAAAAGGGGGGGAACAAGGACAGAGAGGGTCAGAGAGCAGGATACCCACCACATGAGGTGCTGTGGTGAGCTGCCCCAGCTGAGGCTGCTGCTGGCAGAGTTCCAGCAGTGCTCCCCAGGCCGACTCTGAGCACACAGCCAGGCCTGTGCCCTCCCACAGTTCCTAGGTGCTACAGGTAAGCAGGATGGGAACAGCAAGGCTACAGTTCTGACCACAGCACAGCCTGCCAGTGCCCCCCACTGCCCTGGACCCCGTGCTCCCTGGCCAACTGACAGAGTGTTTTCATCAGGCATAAGGGCTGGTGGTAGCACAGTGTTCACATCAGGTGTTGCTGGGGGGTAGAGCCTCACTTTCCCAAGCACAGGCTCCTTGGGAGCCACGGGGAAGCAAAGTCACCACTTCCGTGTGCAGGTTTGGTCATTAATGCTGCACCTGGGAAAAAACAGAGCAGCTGCTCCATGGGCTTGTAACACCCCAGGGATCCCCACCAGCTGTCATTTGGACAGGTACAACAGGTGAGAGCACAGCTCTGGGCATTTCCCAAGTAGGACTAGAAAGAAAGTGGGATGACTTTTCCCAATGACCATGAGCCAAAGACCACTGCTCCCCTACTGACATCCCCTTGCAAAAGGAAAACAAATACAGATAGCCCAAATGCTCCTGAAAATACAGAAGAAAAAGAAAGAAAACCAAACCAAACAACCACCCACTTCATCCCTGTCAGCTGGAGAAAAAGAACCAAGAAATTCAGTGTTTCCAGACTGACATATTGTTCAAGGTGACAGGATCGCCTTGCACCTGTGTCAAGGCTGGTCACAAGGTACTCAGCAAGAGCAGCACAGGATTCCGCCCCAGGAAACACCTCCTGGGCTCCACTTGGTGGAACACTTGCTTCTTTGTGGGAAGAAGAATTGCTGAAGAGACCAGGATCTGCTTCAATCCCACCTGCAGCTGGTGCCTGCCACCAGCCAGAGAGAGCTGAGCACTGCACACCACATCACTTCCCTTCCACAACTGAGCATAGCTCAGAGTTCTGACACATCCTGGAACCCTACAACCCATGGAGGAAGCTCTATAGAAAATGGTGCCAGGCTGTTTAGTTATCCACAGCATTAAGCTCCCAAATGGATAAGGGTTCCCCCAGCACCAGCCCAAAGCCATGGACAACACTAAGAGGCAGTCGCTCACCTCAGCCAAAATTTAACTGAGAAACTGGGACAGAAAACCTTGTGCCCAAGGAGAGCTGACCCTGCTGCTCTACATCTCTGTCCTGGAGGTGCAGCCTTGTCTTGTTCAGTGGCATCTGACTTACCATCATCCTCATCAGCAACTTTCTCCTTCTCATCTTCATCATCCTGTGGCCGCCCAGCCATTTGAGAGAGCTCCTTAATCACCTCCTCTGTGGTGAGCTTGGCATCAATGGCCAAGAATGCATCTTCCAGCGCCTGTATGTGAACACAGATATGAGTGGACAGTGCCCCTTCCCTGCAGCATACCTGCCTGCCACACTGTGCAATCCAGTCTCTTCCAGCCTGCACACCATAATGAATCACAGCAGGGCTGCAGCTGGCAGGGACCTACAGGGTTCTCCTGATCCAGTGCCCTGTTCCAGCACAGACACCCAGAGTCAGTTGCCCAGGACTATGCTCAGACAAGTTCTGGACAGCTCCAAGAATAGAGACTCCATCACCTCCCTGGACAACCCACACCCAACTGTGTACTGACACAAGGGCTTTCCTCTGTGTTGGCACTTACTCAGTCCAGGAGAGAGGTGGCTCCTTACCTTTTGCAACTTGCCCTCCTTGTAGGCCTTCTGGTCTTTGATGATCTCAGGGAGGTACTTGGCACAGTACAGGGCAACTTCTTCTCCTGAAAAATAGCAGAAACTATTTAAAGAGACTGATCCTTCCAGACAGAACCTGTTCTTGAGCAACTGAATTCCCAAGGTAAATTCCTGGGACACAAACCAGAGCTGCTCCAGACACAGAACAGTGACACAGGAGTTGAGTCTGGGGATCCCATTCACATCTTCCCAGCAGAATGCGCAGATGGCCCTGGCAAACCTCAAAGAGCTCCAAACCAGGAAGTTTGGCCAATGCTGTGAGCTTCTCAGGAGCTTAGGTCCACAGTGACATTTAGGCCGACTCTTTAGGTCCAGCCTACCCGGAAAACTTGTATTTCACATGTCAGTGAAAGCAGAAGGAAAGGGAAGCTTCTGCTCACTGTAGGCTCTCGTGAAGAATTACCAATGTGCAGTGAGCACATAAAGTGTTCTGTCTTCTAGTGTGTGATCCAGACCAATGGCAATGAGATCCCAGAGACTGAGATGAACCTTTCAGGAGATAGAGCAGTCACCTTGGTACAGGAAAGCACAAGAAGATAAACAGCAGCCAGAACACTGTGCTGAGAGCACAGAGGATAACCAGGACTGAGAGACAACAGTCAAGTGCTCATCCTAGAGCAGCTGAGAGACTTTTAAAATCCAGAAATGCCCCTAGCTTGGTAAGTAATGGTGTCAGGGGATGGGCGGCATTTCTTTAGATCCTGAAGGTGCTATAAAGAGAGAAGGAAGAATAAACAGTGAGGGATGATGAATTTCTGTAGTTTATCTTGAACAGGGCCAGAAAGAATAGTGTGAGTTGTAAGAGATCAGACAAGTCTCTGAGGTTTTATTATGAGCAAAGAACAGTGTAGGACACAGGAACGTGACTCACACCTCACGAAGAAGAAAAATTAGAGCCAGAAAGTAAGAAACAAATGAAATGACTGCACAGAAAGAGAGAGAGGAGCAGGGCAAGCTTCAAGCAGGTGGAGGGTCCTACTGCAGGGTCCAAGAACATCTTGAGGCTGTGCCAGACCAGGCATTCCCTGTCACAGTACAATGCAGTAGCAGCCTGAGTGGCTTGGCACAGCGTTCCAGAGCCTACCTGCACCTGGGGCTGTCCTGTGGCTCTAGGTACAACGAGAGCCATGTGGGCTCCTTTCCTTTGCGCTACAGGACTGTTTTCACACAGGAGGGTTTTTCACAGGATGGACCAGCCAAACACTTCTTGCTGCACATCCCAACTTCCCTGCCCTTTTCCAAGCCCAACAAAGACCGTGTGGGCAGCTGGGCATGAAGAGTTGTGCAGGCAGGAGCAAAGCTCTGTGAAGGAATGGGGAGAAAGGGAAGCGAAGGGAAAGCAGCAGCCAGCCATCAGTTCAGCAAAGGGCATGCAGTGGGAAGCAGAGAAGTGGGAAGATTTGGGAGAAGGACAGACAAGGGACTTTTCCAATGTACCTGCAGAGAAGGGATCAAGTGGCCATTGACAGAGAAACAGCAAAATGGCTGCTGCTACACAGTGCTGCAAAGCATTCCATGGTGCAGATCCAGGGAACAAAGAGACTGGGTCTGACCTAGGAATACTGGAAAGGACCTGTGACGAGGGCCTAGAGTGACAGGGAAAGTGGGAATGGCTCCACATTGACAGAGGGCAGTGTTAGATGGGATATTAGGAAGAAAGTCTTGCTTATGAGGGTCGTGAGACCTTGGCCATTCTGTGTTTTCTCCAAGAAAAAACTCTTGGAGGGAGATGAAAAATTGTTAGTTGTCTCCATGAGATGGAACCTGAAGGATAGTGATGGCCTCAGTGCAGAGCCCAAATGCCAGATGAGGCTCAAGGTCAGTGTTTGAATAACAGATCTCTCAGTCAGTCACTGCAGAGCCCAGCAGTGGGACCCAACACCAGCCTTTAACAGGTACAGCACAAAAAGAGTATGGTGAGGGTCAGGTAAACTGATCTTGGGAACACCTAAACACGACTGTGACCTGCAGCTGTTAACAGATACAAATCCCTTCTAAAATGCTTTGGTCTGTTCATTACCAGCTCCAACCCTTCCAGTGGTGGAAGGTGCCAAGAAAGGACTGTTGTGGTTTAACTCCAGGGGGCAACTATGCAGCCACTTGCCCACCTCTCATGGAACTGGGGAGTAGACTGGAAGAGTAAAAGGCAGGAAACCTTTGAGTTGAGGGAAGTTTAAAACAATAACAGTAATAATAATTTTTTAAAAATAGTGAAAAGGCAAATAGCAAAGAGAGAAAAAGAAACCTCAAGACAGACAAGCAATGCAAGATACATATCAATGAGGACATGTTATTAAAAGAAAGGCTAAGGCACAAGTAGAGAGCAATAGAGACTGACTAAATAGCCCTCTTCCTCCTCGAGCAGCAGAGTACCCAAATATCATCCTGCAGAATCTGGGAGCAGGGAGGCTAGAGCACATAAAGAAGAAGCTGGGGAAAGCAAAAAACTGGCCCAGCAGCATCTTTCAAACACTGAAAGGCTTGTCCACAAGGGGGAAACATGAGAGAAAAATGGATTAATTAAATGGGAAGTGCTAATATGTAAAAAAAAAAACCCCAAACTCACCCTTTTTCAAATAACACAGTAATAAAAACTTTTCCCAACCTATCTGGAACAGGAAGCTTACTGGAGAGTTTCAGGCTAAGAGATGAGCAAAGTATATAAGAGAAGCTAAATTCAGTTTTTGCACTGGCAGCTAATAAAGCTTAGCAAAGTTTCCACCCAAAAACTTATGCTTCCGTGGGAAAGACCTGAGAAATTGTTTCAAACTGAAGAACTAATGCATCAATAAAACCACACAATAGTAGGGATGGGCAAAAGCTGTCCTTCTAAGTCAGATTCAACTATATCCATATCCTTCCTGATATGGTTTGTCTAGGAAGACTTGTAGAGATCCAATCACTAGAAAAGTAAAATATGAGTTAGAAACTCATGCCAGTGCTTTGCCATTCCATGTCTTTCCCTAATGCCTATCTTGAATCTTCCCTGTTTTTAAGAACCCCAAACACAATACCTAATGTTTTACACTAACAGGAATGTCATGAGTGTCCAAAGTCTCTCTAAAACCCAACACACAGAATAAGACCTTGGCAGCTGAGAAACCAACACACTGAGCTCAGAGGAGAACAGATGGTTTGATACTATTAATTCTTGACCCATTTTTGGTAGATGTTCCTTATCTTTATTTTTGCCCAATACACACAAACAGTTTGTGAAGTGAGTAGCTCCTGATCCCTACCATCCCATTTCCTTGTTCTTCTCTGCTTCTGCATCATCCCCATGTTCTCAAAGATACCCTTCAGGATATCAGTGACTGTTCCACATGGGTCTCTGCACACTCTAAGATGAAGTTCAGGAAAAAATAATTTCAGAACCTGAAATACATTCTTCAGACTGAGATGACATCTTTGGGAGAGCTACTTGCTATGTATTCAGCAGTGACAGTCACAGACTGGCCACTGTGTTATAGAGCCAATGAACAGGGAGGAACAGGGAGCAGCTTATTTCATCTACTCCACAGAGATTTTCAAAGAGCTTGCAAATAAATCATCAAATGTTTCCCATGCTAAGCTGCTGCAATAAAAGCACAGGGGCTGGAGAGGAGCAGTTTTCAGAAGGGAGGATGGCCACTGGGAGAGCTCCTTGAAAAGCTGTGTCGTTCAACATCTACATAAATTAGCAGGAAAAGAGGTCAGTAAAACATGATGGATCACTCAGGATGATCAAAATTGAAACAATTTGCACAATTTAACAGCAGGATCTTAAGCTCTTACATAATATTGGCAAAGGAAATTCCGTAATAATATTAGCAATAATATTTAATAGCAATATTCAGTCATACAAGCAGAGACAAGCCTAGGGCTCCTCTGACTGGAAAAAAAGACATGGAGTCCAAAGCAGTAAAAGTGAAAAGTACTACCAGAGTGATTATCCACTCATTCCTTGTGTCATGGATACTGCAGTGAAATTATCAGGCAGCAGATTTAATCATCTTTTTCAAACAATGATTCTACACAAAATGCACAGTGCAAACAACCACCAAACACAGAAACCTTCTGAAAATGCAATTAGACAAATTTTTGAAGAATTAGTTCCTCCAGAAGACTCCAGCATGTCTCCAGGATGGAATGGCTGCAATCTCCAATTTAAGGAACTCTTACAGGGAATGGATCTGCCTGTTCTGATTTTCACTCTTTCCTTGGGCAACCACCAGAACACATTGCCTAGAGTCAATGTCAGGTGATTTTTCTTATCACTTTTTCTTCTGTGACTCTCCTGCCCAGCTTATCCACCACAAAATCATCCATTCTCAAAAGGTATAAAATATAAAATACAAAATACAAATCTGATTTCAATTTCAGACTGAACTCTGACCTTCCTTCTAGGACCCCTAAGAGGTTCAGAACCTCCACTGATGTATCTATCAAAGAAAATGCTTCTCCCATCAAGGACCAGAACACCTCACAAGAGATGGATGTCCCAGCAGCCACAGACAGCCCAGAGGGGTCACAGGGAAGGACCGGACAGAGCACGGCGGACGCAGTTACCTCCATGTCCATCGTAGACAGAGAACATGGCTGTTTCACTGTCCAGCTCGGGAATGCAGTTGTGGGCATCCTGAAAGAGAGAGCAAAGGTCTGGAATGACAGGGATTGCATTAGACCCACAGAAAATCATAGAACCATACATCTGTTTGAGTTGGAAAAGCCCTCTCTGAGACCACTGAGTCCAGCCATTGCCCAGCACTGCCAACCCAAAAAGTGCTGTCCCATGCCCCCAAATGCCACATCCACACGGTTTTAAATCCCTCTAGGGCTAGGGATTCCACCACTGCCCTGGCCAGCCTGTGCCAGGGCTGGACAAACTTTTCCATGAAGAAATTGCTCACAATAGTCAACCTGAACGTGCCCTGGCACAGCTTGAGGCCGTTTCCTCTTCTCCTGTCCTTTGTTTCCTGGGAGACAAGCATGACTCCCAGCTGGCTGCACCCTCCTGCCAAGGAGCTGTAGAGAGCGAGAAGGTCCCCCTGATCTTTGTTTTCTCCAGGCTGAGCCCTTCCCAACTCCCTTAGCCACTCCTCATCAGACTCGTGCTCCAGACCCTTCCCCACCTCCATTCCCATCTCTGGGCAAAGCACAAAGGCCAACAACACAAGCCATGTACACTGCACAGCCCTTCTCTCCATAGGGTCTCTGTGGAACAGCCAGCTTTGAGGAAGGCACCCCAGTGATTTTACAGCCAAGTGCCTGAACTCCTTCCCTTATGGGCAAGCAAACCCACCTTGGCTATTGCAACACAGAGCCTGGAACAGATGGCCAGGCTGAACCTTTCCCCTCAGCCCTTCCCCTGCCCAGCTCACCTCCTGACATTCAGAGCCCTCACCCATCACCTCACCACCTGACACATCCCACACACTCGTGTTCGGGAAGAACACGTATGCTGTGATATGTTCAACAATGGGATCTTTTCTGTTCATCACCTTAAGTGTGCTACAATTGCCCCAAAATACTGTGCTTACTCCAAGACAGCAGTATGTGTCTTGTATCTGTATGTGTCCATACTGCCAGTAATTTCCCAAAATTTACACACACACAGAACTAGATCACAGCCCAGCAACCACTGAGCTCTACTGCTTTTTTATGTATGACTCCTTGGATAAGGTCTCTCTGCTCTCCAGAGTTCCAATGTCTTGTAAAAAGAGAACTTTATTCTTTGCTCAGGAAAACGGGAACAGAGAGATTCTAGGTTTATGTAGCATTCTCTGCAATGGACCTGCTGGCACTGGGATGAAAAGAGCTTCTGAAAAGGCAAGTGACCATCTGAGTTCAAAATGAGTAATGACTGAATGGTAATGCAGAAAATTTCCCTAGCCCTCACAGGAGAGAGCAAATGAAAACACGGATAAACCAAGCAGCATTTTAGTGCTCACTTTTCTGAGCATTCACAGAAGCCAGTGAGACAGTGAACACCCAACACAGTAACTGGGATGAATCCCAGGTGACCAAACAACAGTGTAATTAAAGAGATGCAAATGCTGCTGGGGAGGAAACCCAAAATGGTCTGTGCTGCCCTTGCTGAGCCCCCATTGCAGGCTGTCCTGATCTGTCCCCTCTCTGAGCCCTGACCCCGAGGGGGCAGATGGGTGCAGCTGGCACATGCAGGCAGGAGGGCTCAGCTCCCACCCTGAGCATGGGGCTTGCTCTGCCCTGTGCCAAGCTCGAGTGCTGGTGGCTCTGCGCACAGGGCAGAGCCAGGTCCTGCCATTGCCAATGCCACAAGCAGGGCAGGGAGAGCACCACGTGCTGCCAGGTACCAGCCTCCAGGCCTGGTCAGAGAGTTGCAGTGACTGTCCTCTCAGTGATCTCCTGCACTGAAAGAATCCACAGCAGTTCCCAAAGTCCTGGAACATGCTCTCCAGCCTTCCGGGATCACTCACTCTCCCCAGTCACCTGAGTGGTTACTGTAACAGTGGTGAAAAACAGTGTGTCTGAAACATCAAACACCCAATTCAGCTGAAATGAGCAAGCAAGTTAATAAATTAACATGAGAGTTAATTTAACAAATCTCCATATTTTGAACCAAACTCTTGCAGTTTTTAAAGCAAAGGCTTTTGTTCTGAGCCTGGGAGAGGACTGAAGCTGCAAACTGGAGCAGTTGGTGTCTCACTGTGGGGGTACAGTCAAAACAGGAGCAAAGAGTTTGGAGAAGCCCCCTCTAACTGCATCCTGTGTCTCCCACTATATCCCAGAGCACTCCTCCAGATCATAAAACTGACTTCAGCCCTTTTCTTTGTTGCTTCCAGCACTTAAAACAATTTTGGTTTAGGTATCTTTATCCTTTGGGTACCTCATCTGCCCCAAACATTTCCTTACTCCCAAAGCAACCTCTCTGGACTAAGTTACAGTATTTCTTCAGAGCCCCCTACACCCACCTCACTTGAAGGTGAGGTACTAAAACCCAAGTAACAAGGTGACAAAAGGTTCCTTTTCCCTAAATACCTGTGTCTCACCACATGCACATTCTGACTGGCTTCACCAACACACACAGAACCGCAGCATTAAGCACAAACACTTGCTCAGAACTTCCTCCAAGCCTAGCAGAAGAGCAAAAGTGCAACTGAACATGAAGACAACAAAAAACCAAACCAAGACAAGACAGAGAGCAGAACACAGAGTGCTGGAATACAAGAAAATGGACTGCTCAGCTGTGTGCAAAACACACATTTTCTCTCCTATCAGGCTCAGAAGCAATCTGCAGCAGCTCCTGCCATCTGCTTGTTTCTTGGGATAACTCAACTAAATCATGACCACACTGATGGCCTCAGTGCTGCCTCTGCCAGGAGGGATAAGCCAGAGATGCTGGGTAGTGCAGAACCCACATCTGCAGCTTGGGGCCTTGCCCAGCCTCTGCAAAGGTACAGCCCTCAGGTGAGTGAGGTTAGAGCCATGTCCCAGCCATGGGAGGGCTGAGGGAGCCCAGCAGCACTATAAACCAGGACCACTCTGCTCTCCCTCGTCCCAGCCTGGCTCCTGACACATCCCTGCTCTGTGCAAAGGGATGCCAGGGGCATGCCTGCATTTAGCCACTTACACTTTGAGATTACACTCAGTGCTCCAGCAGTGTCCCTGTGCCATCAGTGCACCCCTCCAGGGGCCACTGGCAGGGAGCAGCTCACACACACTCGGAGTGTATCTCAGGGGCACAAGCACCAATGCTGTCTCCTCTACCCCGAGAACCAGAGCCCAGGGTTTCACACACAGAAAGGAGGAAACACCACTGCTCACTGGCTGGTCACCTGTACAACTGCTGTCCCACTCCAAAGAGTGGTGAAGCATCTGACAAAATGGAAAACTGCAGCAAAAATTCAGTCTGACAGCCTGGAGGGGACGTCCTCTCCAAACCAGCCACAGGACTGTGAATCAGACACTGAGGTGGCTGCAGGGACCAGGATTAATCCTTACCGAATTCAGCTGTTTGCTGGCTGCCCAGAAGGGAAAACAAACCAGCACATTACCGGTACTCACAGAGAGGCTGAAGTTCACAGAGCTGCAGGGCCAGCAGCCCCACACTGCCCTCACACCAAGAGCTTTAAGAGCAGTTCCTGCAGCCTCCTGACACCTGGATCGTCAGCCAGGTGTGGGTCTGGTGGTAGCTCATCTGCCCACAACGAGCCCAGCAAAGCCGGGACTGGCAACAGGAGACTGAGAGTAGCCATGAGAATTCTTCCTACAAATCTTCCTATAAATAAATAAAAACAGGGAGGAAGCACAGCAAGACACCGACACTTCAGTTCAGGGGAGAAAACCAGGCATTTTCCCTGAGAATTTCCCACTTGCTTTCACTCAGCACTTCATCCCAAGCTTTAAACGCTCCTTCCCTTCGCTTTTTACCCCGAATTCCTCATTTCTCGCAAGGATTTATCCAACCGCACGTGTCCCCCACGACACGGGGGGATTCTCCCCGTAGGAGGCGGAACACGCGGCTGCCGTGTGGAATTCGGGAAAGACCGGGGCGGCACTGGGAGAGGCAAAACGCCCCTCCCGGCCTCGGGAGGGAGGGAGGGAGGGAGGGAGGGGGTGACCGAGACCCCCGGACCTCCTCGCCGTTCGGCACCGCCGGGGCCTGC
>VZRX01019153.1:0-10552 GCA_013398075.1 Notiomystis cincta | reverse complement strand
TGCAGAGAGTGTACATGGTGGGCAAGGCCAACGCCGTGTTCGAGGATCTCTCGGTCACCCTGCGCCAGCTGCGGAACCGCCTCTTCCAGGACAGCTCCATCCTCAGCTCCCTCCCTCTCAACTCCCTTAGCAGGAACAACGAGGTAAAAACACATTCACCAGTGGGAACTTCTAGGGGTTTTTTTCCTAATATTCTTAGTCAGCTTGTGCTTTTCTCCTTTCCTGTTCTTTCTTCCCTTTTTCTTTGCCCACTCCTATTTTTTTTCCAATTGAATTCTATTAACTAAATTTAAAGGTTTTTTTTCTAAATAACTTTATTGAAAGAGTTATTTCCTCCTAGTGTGTTCTGATATTGTAGCAGACAACTGTTATAAAATACTTGCAACAAAAGAAGACTTCCCTAACCTGGGTTTCATCAAAGGAAATACCTATCTCTTTCTGCCTCTTTCCCCAGGTTGATTTGCTTTTTCTGTCAGAACTTCAAGTCCTACATGATATTGCAAGCCTGGTAAGGTGTTTTGAAACATTTTCCCCTGTCTTGTGTCACAAACTTCAGTGATCTTTAGAGAAGCCGTAGCCAGGATATTTGGCAACCAGTGATACATATTCTAGTGTGTCATCAGCTGGTTCCATCAGTTTAAATAATGCACTGTTTGTATCAGCCCCATCACTGCATTTGTGAATGAGAACCTTAATCCTCTGTAGTTTTCTTTTGTGTTGTTTGGTCAGAACAGGAGGAATTCTGAAAAACTCAAATAAAGCATTTGCTGGGGCTTTCTTTGGTGTCTTACTTGAAAAGAATAATGGTAGTTAAGAACATATTCTTTGCCCTGTCCACCATTTTACTTCAAAATATCATTTTATCTGAAAAGACTGGGTGACTTTTGTGCCATGAATAGTGATGGTGGTAAAAATGCTCCAATAGAGGGGTGAGCTTTTAATTCTGAGGATCTTTTTAATAAGAAGTTGCTGTCTTGTTGCTGTGGTTTAGGGTTTTAGTGGGTCAGTGCTGTGTGTGTCTTTTTGTTTTGGTTAGAAATGCTGCAGTTTAAGTAGTTGGGAAGATGGGACTAAATAACTTGTTTTCAGAGACTGTTGTCTTGTGCAGGCCAATATCAGTGCTGCATCTTCTCACCTGTAGAAATGCAAGAATGTCACTATCTCCTTTTAGATAATTTGGATTGTATTGGTTGGGTTTTATGACAATGGGATGATACTCCTCAAATAAACCACTTTTGTACATGGGCAACAGCAAGGTAAAGGCTGCAACTTCCTGAGCTTTGCAAGGACCAGCTTCAAACAGGGCAATGATAGTATCTAAGTATTGCAGTTATGTGTTTTTGTTTTCTCTGAGTTCTATTTTCATGGCAGTTACAGAAAAAGGATTCTGATGTCAATAAGTATTTTATTTCTTTTTAGTACAGCTCTCTATTACATGTATGTAACCTCATGTTAGGAACAGATGCTACATTATGATCATCTCCTTTCTTCTGTAGAACTAAAAAAAGAAACAATTATGGAGCTCTTTTAGTTAAGTTGGCAAGAATTCCATTTCCTAATTATGGAATATGCCTATAAAAAGTGAGGCTGGATTAGTCCAAGTAAATTGATGTTGTGCAATGTGTTTTTAAAGTAACCTCTGTCCAAATGAATTTCTTTCTGCCCTCAATGATGTGCCACAGCTGTCTCGTCACAAGCACTTAGCCAAGGATCACTCTCCAGACCTGTATTCCCTGGAACTGTCTGGCTTGGAAGAGGTTGGAAAACGATATGGGGAAGACTCTCAGCAGTTCAAGGATGCATCTCAAATTCTTGTAGACTCTTTGCAAAAGGTATATTGTCTACCTAATGAACACTAAGAAAAGAATTTTTATGTTAACTACAAAGAAGTGAGATGTAACTTCATTAGTGATGGCTTGCCTCATACTTGTTTTTGTTGTTTGGTTTTTCAAATGTTGTTGTTTAGGTATAAAAATAAATGTTACAGTTTGCTTCTCTGGAAAGTGTTGGAATGATTCTACAATGTGTTTAGGTATTTTGCATAAAGGAGTAGGGGTGTATTGAAACCATATATCAACAGGACTTGATATGTTTGTTTTTCTTAAACAAACACCTTGCATTTGAAACCACCAGTATGTCTCACAAAAACTGGCTCTTGGAAATGTGGAAATATCTTTATCCCAGAGTGCAGTGATTAGTTTACCCTTGCCCACAAAGCTTTGTAAATCTAAATTTCTAAGACTTTAAAGTAGCTGCTGTTCATCCATCAATGTGCTCAAGAAAATAATTTTTCTGCAGGTCTTCTGTAATCATTAGTTAAATTTTTATTAAGATCAGTCACTTTTGAGTGTTTCCAAAGTGGATGAAAAAATGCAAAACCATCAGTTTCTTAAGCCCAGTATCTGTTTTCTCTAAGCATTGCTCTTTGGCCTCTTTGACTTAAAGCAAGTATATTTAGATATTAAACATATTAATGTTTGAGCTAGATTAAAATATTAAGATTCACAGATTCCTGGTGGATGTTTGAGAACCTAAATATTTTGTTGGAACTGACAGATACACAATTAGGCAATGAAGTGGGGATGAGCATTTTGTAAAAGAGATAAAAGAGTAAGTTTCAGCCCAGAAAGCAAGCACAAGCTACAGTCTGCTGAGGAGAGACTGGGGGTTTGAAAGAGGCCTTGTAAACCAGGGGAAAGTTGGCACTTAGTGAAATTCTAAAATAGTGTAAAATTTTATAGCTTTCCATAATTATTCCTGAAGCTGACATCTTTTGTTTTACTACATCTTGCTAACAAAACTCTGTTTAATTCCTGGCTACAGTCTAGGTTTTTAACTAAACCACCTTTTCTTTTGCAGTTTGCAGATGAGATGTTTAATCTGTATGGTGGGAATGCAGTAGTGGAAGTGGTGGCTGTGAAGGAGTTTAACTCTCCCCTCTCGAGGAAGACTCGCTCCATTCTCCAGGCTTCACAGGTAGTGGAGCCTCACTGTTCTACATCTCATTTACTAAAAGTGATCCAAATTGTATCAGTTCACCTGAGTGTAACTTTTTTTTAAGAACTAAAATACTGTGACTTAGATGTGGGTGCACCTTACTTAATTGTCTTGGTCTTCACTTAGTCATTCAGTAACTTCACTGGAGGAGGGCTCGGGAGGTCGTCCAGTCCAATCCACTGCTCAAAGCAGGACTAATTTAGGAGCCAAATCAAGTTGCTCTGGTTCTTGTCCAGCCAAGTTCTTGAAAAGTCCATCCCTGGAAGTCCCACAGCCTCTTTTGCTCCAAAGTATTAACCACTTTCATAGGGAAAACTTTTTCCCTTATGCCTTGTTAGAATTTGTCTTTCTGTGTTGTCTCCCCAGTGCATGCCAGTCTCTCCCAAGCTGCCTCCCAGCTGTGGGGAAAAATTATTTCCTTGGCTGGGCTCCAGGCACAGTCCAGGATGGAGTTGCCCTGTGTCATTCCAGAGGCACTGCAGGCTCCTATTCCCCTTGTCCACCAGGAGCTCCAGTCCCTCTCTGCAGCTGCCCAGCCCCCAGCCTGTGCTGTCACCTGGGTTGTTCTGCCCCAGATTCAGGACTTTGGATTTCATTTTCCAGTCACCCTCTTCTTCTGGACTCAGTGAAATGCCACTCACACAATCACTTTTTGCATTCTGTGCCCCTGCATCAGATTTGTCTAGACAAAAGTGCATCTCTCCTATTTAGGTTGCTCAGACTTTGGCTGGAGTCAAAATGTGTGGTGTGCAAGCTCACTTTAAAGTAATAAATGTTTTCTTTATTGCAGAGTGAAAAAGAAAATCCATATAACCTTGCCTATCCATATAACTACGACTACTCTGTAATCTTCAACATTGTCCTGTGGATGATGATAGGTCTTGCTTTAGCTGTGATAGTTATCTCCTACAACCTCTGGAACATGGATCCTGGCTATGACAGCATTATTTACAGGATGACAAATCAGAAGATAAGAATGGATTGAACTGCACTGTATTGCAGCACAGGAAGATTATGAAGAGCAAGGTTTTCTTTAGCCTGTGTGGAAAACAAATACTCTAACATGGTTAATTGTGGAAGATTTTTAAAGGTGTATTTATTTTTCCCCCTTTCAAGACTATTTTAAATGTTAGTAGTAGCACCAGATGGGATTTAGAAGTTGAAATCTGCTTGTTTAAAAAAAAAACCCACTCCCCATAGTAATTGTTATTAAAGTGACATCATTCCATTTTTTTTAATCATGTAACATGAGCTTTTGAAATACCCTGTACTGCCTGTGCAAACCAGATAAATTGAAATTACAATAGCAACATGTTGTTTAAAACTTTTACACAGGAAGATTAAAAATTACAGTTAAATTGTTGTGTTGTATATTATGAACCAGCTGTAAATGTTTGGTGTAAATATTTATAATGGCTGTATGTAACTTCAGAGAGGATAGTAAATATTCTTCAGTAAAATACTAAATACAGAAATATTTCTATCAGCCTAGGACTGTAGTAGCACTTTGGCATTTTGATCTCATGTTGATGGCTCAGAGGTGAGCTGTACACAGAAGGAGCCTTTCCCCAGAATTTCAGTGATTGGTGTGGCTGGTCTGTGCAGTGCAGTCTGTAAATCCTGTAGTAGCACCAGTCTGGTCATGGTCTAATGTCACTTGCAGTTGAAAGTTCCTGTTATGATGCTTCAAGTTCCTTCCATTTGTGTTGATGTTATTATAAAAAAAAAATTCTTTTTGATTATAAGAGTGGACCAACACTTGATTTAAGTATACCTGGATTATAGTCCTGCTTCAGCCATTAAATAAACAAAGGAACAGTTGTTCTGGAATGCATTTATTTCTTGTGGCTTCATAGATGTGGCTGCTTCTGTTTAGGATTTGNGATTATAAGAGTGGACCAACACTTGATTTAAGTATACCTGGATTATAGTCCTGCTTCAGCCATTAAATAAACAAAGGAACAGTTGTTCTGGAATGCATTTATTTCTTGTGGCTTCATAGATATGGCTGCTTCTGTTTAGGATTTGTTCAGCTGAGCAGGGCAGGTGTGGCAGCATCTGATGTGTGACAGTGGCCCTAAGCCTGCAGCAGTTGAGTTTTAACTGTCCTTCAAAAGAAAGATTTTGTGTGGATTTTCCTAAACCAGTGAGTGTAGTTAAGTGGTTGATCTCTGGCTCAGGTCTTTTTTAGAACTACCTCCCTTCTTAGAAACTCATTTGCTCTTGTGAAAGGAGATCTTCCAGACTGCAGCAGCATGAATAGAAACTTAATTTTTTTATCATCTTGTCCTCTAATGTGCTTATCTTTCCCTCCTGTTGTTCCACTTCCAGGAAAGATGTTCTCACTGAATTAGTCTCATTTACTGGGAATGTCTGAATTGGTGTTGAAGTTGTTCATGTCTTGGAGATCCTGGACAGTGATTCAGGGTGAATTGAGCAAATTGCAGGTTTGCCTGAGTCCAAGAAATCCAGTTCAGTGTATGTTACAATCACTTGAAATTACTTCTAATGGCATTTAAAGTTAATCTGGATGATTGATAGCAGTAGATGGAAAGGAAGAGTTGCACTGGCAGTTTCTCTGACAGGAATGTAATTACTGAACATTCTGTAACACCCTGACAGGGTAGTCAAGGGAAGGCTCTTGGCCAGGTGTGAGAAGTAGAACACAGTGATTATGTCAATGATTAGGGTTAGATTTATTACTAATACAGTATCTAAATATTGCCAGTGCAGTATCTAAATAAGAACTCAATCATCCATAACAATGAATTCAGGGATTTGATCACATTATCAGTCCAGGTACTGGTACAGAGTCTTACAGGAGCTGGTTGTTTAAAGGGACTGTGTAATTAACAGTATTTAACAGCTGTATTTCAGTCACTCTGAAGCTGGCAGTGTAGAACTTGTTTAAATGCAGGACCTGCCATTGGGATGGCCTCTGCCTGTCAGCTCTCTCCCAGCTGCTGGTGTAGGCTCTAATTTTACTTTTTAAAGCTGGTCTTAGACTACTTTGAAGGGCAAGCTGCAATTCCCACTTCTCCTGTTAGTACCACATTTGTTCCTTCTCATGGCTGTAGGCCTCCAGCTGGTACTAAAGGTGCTTTTGAGCACTGTCATGTGTGCTGTGTCTTAAATACCAAATGCTTTGTGCAGCACAGGCTGCATTCTGAACCACTCCACAGCCCCTGTATTTTAGTTTGAGTTGGGAAAGCCAGACACACTTCATTATACAACAATATTGGTCCATTGGCAGTTACAATTCTGATCATTGAGCCAGGAATAGCCTTTTCATACTCAGAATTAAGTTAATTAGAAGGAAAGTGCCATCAACACCACCAGGCCTGCTCTTGATCGTTCCCTTTAAATTTAAATCACCCCAAGAATCTAAACTGTAAAAGGATTTATGTGATATGGCAGAAATCATAGGTTTTGTGCACAGAGCTATGAGGAAGCAGTGAAACTGTCAGGTGGAGTTCTGTGAAGGAAGACAACAGGGAGAAGCCAAGGCAGGAAGGGGATGCAAGGAAAATAACAGCTGGTGTTGGGATCCTGCGTGCCCAAAGTGAGAAGGGCAGGAGGGTGGTTTTGCAATATTTGGCAGCAAGCAGCTTTCACCAGGCTGGGACAGGCTCCACAGAGTGCTGTCAGTGGGATTTAGGATGCAGCTGCTGCAGGAGTAGTGATCTGATCTCCAGATTGATTTTCCTTGGGGAGTTTGGCCTCTGGCACAAAGGGTGATGTGTATTTGACTGGTCTTCTTCAGACCTTGGTCTTCTATTGCCTGGTTTTTGTCTTGGGTTGTACCTCAGCTGTTCTCAAGAAGTGCTGGAGTCTCTGAAGAAGGAGAGAATCCTGAGTCAGAATTGAAGACTGAGTGTTGCTTTTGATACTTGCACTGAAAAGAGAAAATAAACCATAAAATGGAGAGTTCTTGCAAGAGTCAGTATGCTGCTTTTTCTAGATAATGCCCCAAAGTCTAAACCTGGCAGAGGGAGATTTAATCAGCCTTGGTGCCTGCATCAACTTTCCAGACTTCTCTGGGGCAGGAATGGCAACTTTAAAGAGTTCTTGCAGCTGCAGCAACACACAGGCAAGGGAAGCCTAAAGCAGATCTGAAACGTGTAAATGTTATGTCTAAAAAAAGAAAGTGGAAATGAAGAAATGACATTGAAATGCAAATGTTGAGCAACCTGGCAAGTGATTGCTGGGATTTATAGGTCACCCTTCAGGGATCTAAGAAGCACACTGCCAGAGTCTAGGTAAGGAGAGAAGCATTTCTCTCAAAATAAAACACAAAACCTCCAAAACTAAAATGACATTCTGAATCCTATAGTGACACAATTTTTGGCTATAGTGAAATGGGTGCTTTGAGCTAAAAGTCGCAAATGTTCCTTAGAAAAAAAAAAATTTTATCAAATGAGGGTTTGAGGCTCTCCTGCATTTTTTATTTTCCCCTCTGCAGGCCCTGAACCATATGAGGAATTTTCATCTCTGTAGAAGCAGGAAGAGCATTTCCACACAATTATTGCAGGACAGAAAAGGAGCCAGATCAAGGAAGACAGAAGTGGAACTATCAGATTTCAAATCTATCAGAACAAAATAAACTGGAAAAAATGGGGAACCCGTAAGTTTATTTCCTGTCCTGCTGTGCCACTAATGCAGGCCTTGCTGTAGAGGAACTGAACTGTAAAGGGCTCCCACAGCTCATGCTGTGAAATCACCACCCTGGTGTTTCTGCCCAGACTTGTGCAACGTGTCCTGCCTGCCCAGGGCTGAGGGACAGGGGACAGAAAGCCCAAGTGGCCACATTCCTCTCAAATAAACAGAGCAGAAACTGATGGATGGCACAAAGCCAAGCATCCAAAGTCTGTTCCAGTGCCCTCTCCCACCTGGACTGCTGGAAAAGCAGCTGCTTCAGGTGTTGTCTGTGAGTGGCAGGCAGGACAGGGGGCTGTCTAAAACCAGGAATGCATGGGACTTCCAGTGCTCTGGCAGTGTAGAGGTTCTCCTGCATGTCTGGAACAGTTGTCAGGAGTTATTTTCTAGAAGAGGTGAAAAAGGCATGTTCTGCACCTGTACTCTGTAGTGGTCAAGGACAGCACCTACAATACAAGTCCCATCCTCAAATAAGGACTTGCCTTGCTCGTGTGCTTGCAGAGCTTGGAGAGATTCCTTCCATTGCTGAAGGATGGATTCACACTAAAGGACTCTGGCAATCAAATTTAGTATTGCTGATGTCACCCAACATCAACAAAAACACATAGCTATGTTCTTGGCATGAATGCACATCATAAATTGTTTAAAATGTTTCATAAGGGGAACAAAATTGATGGTTGCAGAAAATTACAAAGGCAGTCAAATTCCACTTAATTATGCTCCAGTGCATGAATTTGTGATGACAAATTTACATATCCTTAATCTAGTGAACATATGCTTTTCATCAGGCCACAGGCATGGAAGCAGTGGCTAAGATAAATAAATTCACAGTATTTTAGGTGGTAGCTGATGGCCAGCACTGTAAAGTCACAGACTTGAACGATTTCAGGGCTGCCAATCCACTCACCTGATCCACCCCAGTGTTTTAAATACTTCTTCACAATGCCATGGTCCAAGTACACAAGCAATGGATATAAAAAAGTCTGCTGCAATACCTGAGTGATCAGCCAGAGCACTGGGAATACTGGAGAGCTAAATGGGAGCTCCAACCACACCCTAGAGCAGGTGATCAATGAAAAATCCTGACCGTGGTAGAGCATCAACTTGGAAAGAAAAAAGCAGCTCTCAACTATTCCTGTCACTTTTAGTCTCCGCTGTAGCAAAAAAAACCAAAACAAAAACAAACAATAACAAATGCCAATTATTTTACATAGGCCCATCCCAACTTTTCTGCAGGCTGGCAGAGCCAAGAGGCAGCTACATTCTGCTGCCTGTCCTACCTGCAGCAGAGCTGCCAGCTCCAAAGCACCTCTGACTCCTCTGGACACAGGTGAGTCTGAACCACCTCTGCCCCACAGGTGAATGTGCAGCTCTCCCCTCTGGAAATCTGCAGGGAGCTGTGCCCTGGCTTGTGATGGATCCCCTGGGAGCAGGGAGGCTCTGCTCCCAGGCTGAATGGGGTCCTGTTCCCCAGGGAAGCCTGGTGGCACCCACATGGTCGCAGCTCTGGGTAACCTGACAGGAAAACATGCCAGAAATAGGAAGTGCAATCAGCTGTCAGTCATGCAGAGAAGCAGATGGGCTGAGGAGGCTTAACTGGAAAAAGCACAAACTAAGATAAGCTTTCTCTATATATGAAATGGTTTTGATCTCCTTCTTGCATGTTTGCATGCACACATGCAGTGTTATATTGGTCTTTATAAATGAAACCTTGGGGGAAGTTTCCTCCCCCCATTAAGAACAGAGCTTTTAATAAAAAGGAAAATTATTTTTAAGTTCTTTCAATATTTTATAGGAGATTTTTTTGAAAAAAAAAAAAAAAGTATGCTCAATATTTGGTAAAAATAAGGATTTATGAACTCAGAAGATGAATAGGAATACATCCACCTAAAAAAAGATGTCCAGGAAAAACATCTGCAGGAAAACTGTGACCATACCACTATCATCCCACAGGTGATGCTGACCAGAAGCTGCCTCTGATGTGTGTTACTTCTGGAGAAAAACAAAATAATCCATCAAAAATAAGCACAAGTGAATTAGGAAAATAAGGAGGACACAAACAGCACTGTGGGAGCATAATGGCCCCAGTGCCAGAAGAGTCAGCACTAAAAGGGATATGAGGCAGCCAGAGGGGCTGACTCCTCACACTTCCCCAGGACCCAAACAGCAGTGAAAGCTCCCTCCAAGTCTGCCTCCCCGGCCACCCCAGGGCAGAGCCGAGTCTCCTGTGCTCCTGATGAGGGGATAACTGCCTGGAAAAGTCTCCATCCCCAGGAAAGCAGCCTCTGACATGTCACAAGTGGAGTCATGATCTTGTCATGAGACCAGCTTCCTGTCTGGGACACCACAAACAACCAGTCTGCATTTTACTTCCTCCTCTGCTCCTTTATTTTTCACCCTGTTTTTGGGGTTTTTGGTTTGGTTTGGTTGTTTTATTATTTTTGTTTTGGTTTTGCTTCTTTGTTTTTTTCTGTTAACCCAGAGGTTCCCAGGAATTCATCAGCACAGGACTCACCTTTATTTCTTCCTTTCACCCTGTGTTTGGCCACTTTCACACCACAGACCTGATTCTTTAAAAATTCCACAGCTGCTGGAATATTCAGATTGTTGGCAGTGGTGAAACAAGTCCTACTTGCCATCACTTCCAGCACTGTGTAGGAGTAATTGGTTACTGTAGCCTAAATTAAATATTTGTCAGAGGGGAAAAAAATCTAAAAAGCGGAAGTCTTTAAATACTGACAAATTCCTTTACAAATTTCCCTGTAACATGCAGCTTAATCTTAGCTGGAAAATAAACACATTTGCATTCTTAACTCACTTTTTTTTCTCCTCAAGCTCTTCCTCTCTGGTCTCTGTTAAAATTTGGCTTTGGTCACTGTTGGTTTGGCACAGCCTGGTT
>VZRX01019132.1:0-18024 GCA_013398075.1 Notiomystis cincta | reverse complement strand
AGTATCTGCTAATATGAAAATTAATTTAGATTTTTCAGAATCAGCCTTAAGATTGGAACTGAAGAGAAATGCTACTACAACTCCTCAGGAATGATGAAAATTTCATAGATTACATAATATAAAGCAACACAAAACTTGTTTAAGAGTAGGAGCTGACTAATCCAGTAATAATTGCATTTGCAACCAACGTACTCAAAATAATAAACAAAAAAGAATTTTTCATCTCTATCACCCTCAGTGCTCCACCACTATGCCCATCACACAGAGATTTTGATGTATCCATTGCTACTCCAAGCCCTTTTACAGGCACAGGTAAATCTCTCTAAAGAGAGATTTTAAAAAGGAAGCTCACCTTTTTTTAGTTTTCTCTGCTTCAACCTTAGGATGCACCTCAGGGCCCAGGAACATCAGGCAGTTCAGAAAGGAGCTATTCAGCAAGAATAGACCCTGTACTGAAGAACAAGAGATGTGGAGCAAATGTTCTATTCTGAAATCTCATCCCTGTGGAGCTGGGGTGCTTTATGCAGAACTATCAGGATATGCCTCTACTTTTTTGGGACTCCCCAGACTACAGCTTTATGCTAAAGCTGTAATCTTGAACCATTCTTTTGAAGAACAGAGCAACTATGTTTTCTTTTAAAATCCCTGTGAAAGTGGCTGCCTGCCTTCTTTCAGTATGACATAATGGATTGGATGATTACCTGCAGAGGAAAAGACCTCTGGTATCAACCAGAGGGTGGCTAAACCCACAGCTCAGATCAGGTGAAAGAGAGCCCTGCAGCTAAGTCTGGCTTCTCTTGAAATTGTGCTTTCCTTAAGAAACAGGATGATTCAAAATTCACAGGAACAGAGAAGGGGAAAACAAGGCAAACCATAATGTCTCTGCAGCTGATGGTCAGTTTATCCAGCTAGGGGACACAGGTTGCATTTCTGTAGGACATTAACATATAGAGCAGAAAGGCTGCAAAACTGATTTCTTTAAAGAAGGAAATCTATGTTTCAACAGTAGAAGTCTTATTTCTACAATGCTAATAATTCGGTATATATTAATTTTTGGTCTTAAAACTATGCATTTTGAGATAAGGAATGGTGTGTTTATATTCACGTTCAGAAATAAAGATATAGTGATATAATAGTTGAGTGATACAAAGAAAATGCAAAGGAAGAACCTAAGCAGTTATGAGTTTAGGTTCACACCTTTCATTTCCACTACTCTAGGGCAAGAATCAGTGTCAGCTGGACTATTATTTATGTAAGAGCTACCAGTGGGGATTAAATCAAGTATCTGGGAAAAGGAAGCTATGAATCTTGTTAGCTTAATTGAAAGTCACTGCTTGTACCTCGGGTGGTTTTATTCCATTGCATTTTCTGTGCTCCAGACAAACCACTGTTCATTAGTATGTATTAGTAAGCAGTTGAGCAGTCCATGTGTTTTCTTGCTGCAAGAGGTGTGATTCAATAGCAGGAAGGAAACCTAAAGCAAAAACATGATGGGGCGAAGGAAAGAGGCCTGATACCTCTGAGGTCTAAATCTCAGCAGGGTTTTATTTTGCTTTGGAGACAAACAAGCTGGCTTGTGGTAGCACAGTATGAGCTTGGGTGGGCTTTTTGTTGTATCTTGCAAAAAAGGCAAAGTCCTAGTCTTGCCTCTCCTAAAGTTTATGTCAAAATGATCAAAAAAGCAGAACTTTTTTTCTTTTTTTTTAAAGGGGCCACAGCATGGGCTTCAGAATAGTAAATCTCCATGCCTCAAGTATCATATATTAGTTGCATGTGTTTTCTTCACATTAAAAAACTTGATCCTAAAGGCTAATTACTTTTGCTTTTAAGGCCTGAGAGGTGTGTTCCTCTGAGGGTTAGATATTTTATTCTGTTAACATGTAGCACCAGCTTCTGTTTTCATGGGCGGCTGAGAAGATCTGTTGGTAAAACTCCATGTGGGACTTTGAAAGTGCAAATGTATGTTTAAATGTCCAATACTTCAATTGGTCAAAACAGCAACAGTCTCCTTTTCAAATTAACTGTTGTCTCTGTTCTTCATATCCAGCCAATACTGTTTTTCTGCAAGAGCATCAAGTTGCAAGAGATGCAATCTATAAGTAGGAAAATATTATGTAAATCAAAGTCTAGTCTAATAGGTGACTATTTGGATCTATTTATATTTCTAAGTGGGTGCATGGCTTTGTCAGGTAAGGATATCCCTTGTCCTTGATATTATTTAATTTAGCTTAAGCATTCTGTCTGAATGAAAAATGTTCATTTACAAATGAATTTCAGAGGAGTCATGGGATTTGCATATGAAAAAACACCCACAACCCTTTTTTCTCCTGCTAACAGTCATGACTACATATTGTAGGATGATATTAATTAATGTGTCCTTGAATTACCTGCTAGAGCTTAGTAGAAACAAATAAAATACATTTTTAAAACTGTGAAAACCCAAACTTCATAAAAACGCAGAAAAAATTACCCCTCCTACAAATTAATGTTTGAAAAACTACAAGCCATATTTTAAAACACTATTCCTTTACACTTAACACTGGTACCTCATCAGATGCCTATTATTATTAACACATATCTTTGCCACCATTTAAAGTGAAACTTGCTTTATATGCCTATTACTTATACCAGTAGAAATATTGAAATTAAGAGGTAGATAAGTCACTTGAAAATGTATGCATAAAATTCAGTTATGCAGTAATGATGGTGTTCTCTCATCAAGCTTGTTGCTGTCTCCACCCTCATTATACATATCTTTTTCTTTGTATATATCTTTTTCTTCAGCATTATGTGGAATGGAAAAGGTACACATCCTTTCAGCATTGCAAAGAAAAATAGGAAGTAGCAGGAGAATCACACTTTCTGTCTCCTAAAGCACACTCAGTTTTCCTAGAAATTGATCTTTTTTCACAGTTTTTAATACAGAGCAGTTTTTCAGCTTAATTGGAAGATTAATATGGAATAATTAGAAGGAGTATCTAACTTAGTCCTTTTCTGATATTCTCTTCATCTTCATAGCTTTTGATGGTGGGATTTCTTCATCCATCCATGTTGTGGAGACATCATTAATTTTCTGTAATCTGTGTTGAACATCTTTATACAACTGTTCAATGGATTTTGCACCATATTTTGAAATTTATTCTAGTGATGTTGTGACTCTCCCTTGCATATCTGCCATTTTGTGTTTTTCTACTAAGAGAAATGGTTCACAGCATTTAAAACATTAAGAACTGCTTTTAAAATTTGGATCAGTGACTTCATGGGGAAGAAATTGCTTCTCCATCTCAAATTCCAGTACAAGAAGTGTTCCTGAGAATTGCACTCAAATAATTCATGACAGCTCTGACAAGAAGAATCCCAGTTATCACCTACATCACAGGAACAATAGAAACACATTTGATCATCTCACTTTTGTTCTATTGTTTGTCTATCACACAGATCTATTTTATTTGCAGCTGACAAGAGGGGAAAAAACCCACACACAAAAGTTGAGCAACTTGAAGTTTCCAAGAGAAAAGGAGGGTGAAATAAAACCGCTGTGTTAGTGGTCCAGTGGTCACAGCCTTTTCAGAGCATATGTGAGGCACAATCAAACCTCTCAGCACTGCAAAAGAGCAATCAGTAAGGTCAGGTGTTTAATGAGCAAGGCAAAAGGAGGCAGTGCAGGTGGTGAGAGGCACTAGGGGAACTGTTAAACAGATGGAGTCATAAGATGAGTTAATACAATTCTACAACATTTCAGAAAAGATTCTCTGCTGCACTCTGTGATTTTCAGTTTTTGAAACCAGGAAATGAAAGGCTAAGAAGGGATGTATCTATAAATACACCAGGACTGTTATTACTGGGGAGGATAAAGGGCTATTAGAGTTAAAAGGCAACACTGGCACAGTTACGAGTGGTTATAAACTTGAGCTGAATACATCTAGTCTGAGAATTAGAATAGTTTTTCTAAAAGTCAGTGCAGTGGAACCACTTCTTAGTGCAGGCACCGGAAACATAAGCTTGAGCTAGATTTTGCAAGAAACTCTACTGAATGTATTTCTGGGATTATAACCCTGAAAGAGGATTTGACTTGATGATGTGAGGAGCACCCTTTGAATCCCTAACTTTTAATTCTCCAGAAATAAAGGAGATACTCCCTGTGACCACATGAGAAGAACTCTGGATAGGCAAATTCAGTGGAACACTTAGAGGAAAAATTTTATTCTGTTCTTTTCCAGCTAAATCCTAGAAGATTTTAAATTTATGTCATTGCTATTAATTCAGGTCAATTCTTAAAATTCAAGTCTGCTGGAATCCTGTAATCCTTCCTGAGTGCTAAATTTCTCCAGTGCCTGTTGTGCCATGTGTCAGCAGAGTACCCTGTGGTGTCAGAGTTTATCTGCTTTTGCAGTGGCTCTATGAAAGTGAGGGCACCAGGTAACTTGTAAGGAGAGGCAGGGGGAGGAGAGGGGATCTCAGTGCAGCCTTCCAAGTTCTGGTGGGAAATTGCAGCGAAAGCAGAGGCAGAGTCGTCTCTGGGGGGCAGAGCAATAGGGCAAGCAGCAGCCAAAGGTCACGGGCCAGGGAAGAAAACCAGTTTCTAAGCAATGCAAAAGGTTTCTCACACAGATTGGAATCTCCACTCTTAGAAATTTTCAAAACTAAGCTGAACAAGGCCATGAACAAACATCTCTAATTTTGGAATTATCTCTTCACTGAGTAGGAATTGTAGATTCCCTTCAGAGTACATTTTTTTGATTGACACTGAGCATAGTTCACAAATTAATTTCTACTATGATTTTTTTCAGGTAAAGATGTACTTCAGGTGCCTAACTTAAAACATATGAGGATATTTCTAGATGCACATTTAAAATGCCATTTTTGCAAAGCTTGCCTTCTGCCCACTAGGTCTAGTAATTTTATATCTGCTAAGTAAACATCTTCCTGCAGATAATTCAGCTAAGAGGAAGGCATTAGAAGAACTTTCTGTCTGAGTTTACTAAGATTACACAAAATAAGCTTCTTGGTGACTTTAAGATTATCTTCTTAGATGGTCTTGAAAATGCTTTTAAAAGGTACAAAAATTCTCAGTCTCCACATGTCTAGCTGGGTACAAGACAGCTGTTGAAATACTTGAAGAACTAACATCCTATTTTAGGACTCTGTTGACTAACTTCAGTGTTAGATATTATGATATGTGATAAAAACCTCCACAAAACCAAATCCAAAAGAATCTTAATTTTTAAGAAAAAGGCTCATTGGTTTCTTTTTAATGAAAGGAGATTATGACACTAATAACTACTTTCCTAGGAGTACCTTGCCAAAAAGTATTCCATTTTTCTTCCTCTGCCTCATATCACAGCAAACCCATTTTATTAATTACTCTTTTGTCTATAATGACAGTTTTAAACCCACATTGTTTTGGGATTGAAGTTTAAGATTGTGCAAAATGATCGATATAAATAATAAAGTGTGAAAAAGGAATATGTCCAGGTTCTCCAAAATGTTGTCACTACTTGTCTTTACTGAGTTACTTTAAGTACTTTAAGTGTATTTTAAGAACTTACATTTCCCCCTCCCTTCTCCCCTCCCCAAAAAACCTGCAACCTAGTGACATTAATCACACACTAGCTTTTGTGGAAGTTAAAATCAGATTTTGAATGTGAGTACCATATTCCAGTGATTTCACATTTCATTCGCATTTCCTTGGACATACACAAGTTAATTGGAATTTTCTCATAATGATTTATCAGTTAGTTCTCTCCTCCTAGCTACTCTAAAGGTGCAAACCTGACAAGTGGGTACACTGTTGCACATTGTGAGATTTCTTTTCTCTGCTACTGAACTCACAAATGGAAAGTGCTCCCTCCAAGTAAAGCCATTCTATTTTATTCACCATCGAAGCATGTAGTAGCACTAGCTCTATTGCCTTTTCAAACCTGTTTTCTCCACAATTTCAACAAAGTTACCAGGTTGAAAAGTGTAATATATAAACAGAATTTCTTCAAGCTAGAAAAAAACCCAAGAAACTTATGTGTACTTATTCCTCCTTCAGAAGGAAAAGCTGCTGCCTACATAAAGTGAGTATTAATCAGAAGAAATTATTGCAAGCAAAATTTTCCTTGCCACCTGCTCAGGCTTAGAATCCATGTCATTTAGCCTGATGTTGTCCAAAACTTGACATTGCTCTTACTTTGTAGGTATGAAATTTTGTATGTGTTTGAGTAAATTAAATTAAGGAAGGTATTATTAAATTATACTGAATGTTCCTGGGAGTATCTCAATGAGATCAAAGAAAATGGAAAGGAGGTTTGGCCATTTCTCTGTATGACAGGATCAGTAATGGAAACTAAAGGAGTAAATGGATTAAAGTATTGGAAATGGGATGACATCATCTTCTGAACTCTGGTTCTGCTTTTTTTTTTCAGCATCCAGGTGTATATCTTCTGAGCCTTCAATCAGTTCACTTGGGGATATGCAAAACATGGATTTCACCATGCTCTTCTACACTTGGCTTGGATGTTTAGTTGCACTTTAATGCCAGAAGTCATTTCACATGACTTGCAGAATGGCAAAAGTAAACTGCCTGACAATCTCAATAATGGAAAGAATTCTGCTAAGTTAATTTGGAGCCAAATTATCTAAATATATTCAACATATGCCTTGTGTTTCCATTTTGGTTTTCCAGGTTAAAAATTAGGTAACAAAGTTATAGCATGGTGCTAATATATTAACTATAAATTTCTGTGAGTAGTTTTGTAGTCATAAGTCATAGAATAATTTAGATTGGAAAAGGCCTTTGAGATCACCAAGTCCAACCTTAACCCTGCCAAGCCCACCATTAAACCATGTCACCCAGTGTCATATCTGTGTGTCTTTTAAGTAGATCCAGGAGTGGTAACCCAACCACTTCCCTGGGAAGCCTGCTCCAGTGCCTGACAACCCTTTCTGTGAAGAAATTTTTCAAAATTTCCAATATCTGATGCAATTGAGGCAACTTGTTACTTTGGAGAAAAGGCTAAACCCTGAGCAAAGATATCTTTTCCCTTTGAGACAGATGTACCCCACCTGTTGCCAATGGGTCTGGTGCCATGAAAACTGATCAAAAATATGTCAACACAATAGGCCTCAGCTAAGTTTGACTATATATATATATTCCAATAAAGTTATTCTATGGATTAAATGCCTTCGATCCCACGGATAGAAACTGTGCCGGTTTGGACACAAATCCAGGAGGANCTCTGCTACCAGCAGAGGGAAAAAAAGTCTCCAGCTGGGCAAAAGTATGTAAACATTCCGGCTGCAAGGTCAGGCGAGCCGCCGTGAAGAGTCCTCCCGGCTGCAGTCCGAAGGCACAAAAAAACCTTCCAGCAGGCGATGGGGAATACAAGATCATCCCACGACAGAAACTCTTTTTGTGTTTTGCCAAAATGAAATGTCAAATACAGCCTCTAACTGAGAAGTGTCAGCATGCACACCCTAACTGGGTGTTGTTCTTTTCTAGGGGTGGCTCCAGCCCCCTGAGCTGCAGGGAGCAGTGGTGGGGCCTCTCAGCCTCACCCATACAAATGTTTGGGTACACATATGGGCTGCCTGCACCTAGGAATGTCTTAGATTAACATCCATGATTAACAATGTCTCTGCCAGCTGCAAGGGAGCTGTGTTATCTTGAGAATATACCCTTAGTCTCTCTCCTTGGTCAAAGTGATATTTAATTATGTGTGAGTAGGTATTTAACAACCCAAGGTGTTTTATTCATAAATAAGCTGAGAGAGTTAAGCTGTTAAGAGTTGTTTAATAGCTGAAAAGCATGGAATAAAAGTGGTACAGACCTTAATCACTAATGTACCAGTAATTTTATTCTTTATCTGTGCATTTGTTGGCACTGGGGCACCTTCGACAAATCTCATTACCTAATTGCTCCTTAGGTACTTAACTCTCTTAATAAATCTGGCCCCCAGGCTACCATCATGACCAAAAATCCATTAGGAGGTGAGCATATAATTGTTACTATTGCTTAATCTTGTTTTTGTTGTAAAAATCCTTATGTATCTTTAAAAATGAGAATAAGTTTTACTTTTATTGATATTCTCTGAAATTTGTGTAAATCTGCTCTTGTGATTTGAGTCTTGGTTTTTTGTAGTCACAGACTTCAGATGTTTCTAGATAGCTTGATGGACATGAATTTGAGGCTTCAGCAAGATATTATTTAACACATGAATAAAAGGAGTAGGTTCACTTGAGATTCATTTTCTAGTAGAGTTGTTAATAGATTATTGTGCAATAAGGAGAATGAGTTCAGTCTTAACTATTCAACAGTTTTAATCATGCACACATTACTTTATCCATAAAAAAAAGAATGAAATAAAAATTATCCTAAAATAAAAGTAATTGAATCATGGAGTTAAAGGAACAAAATTGATTAGCAGTCAAAGGAACAGAGCAATAATACATTTTTAATCTATAAATTAAATAAAAAAATAAATATTACATTCTTGTTGAATAAGAATTTAACTCAGAATTTCACTTTTCTCAGTAAATTCCCAAAGTATTAGAAAATTAATGTACAAAATAAGGCTTATATTAGGCAATTAACTGCAGAAGAAATTCTGTATGGAACATCTATTTTTTAAAAAAATACTCAAAATCTAACCAAAAGTAAGACCAAGAAAACAGCACTGGTACAAAAAAAAAAAGAGTACATGTTATTTCATGTTATTCCCTGAATAATCCATGAAAAAATTATTCCACCAATTCAAGGTGTTTCCCAGTCGTTTTAACACACCTCCTCTGCACAGAACTGGTTTGATCAATTCCAAGTCAGCACCTCTGTGTGCTCCTGATCCTGCCTGGGGAAGGACTCTGCTCTGAACATCATGAGCTCTCACCCAGGCTGCCACCATCCCCACACCATGTGAGTACCACACTCTCAGTCTGATTTGAACCCCTGGGGAGATTTTACAGCTTCAGATTCGTTGTGGTGCCTCCAGGTTGTTCAGGCCCTCCATCTGCACATCAGACTCGCGTCCACAGCATCAAGGAATTTCTGCCCTCTCCACCAACCAACATATTAAATTTATGATGCCATCACTTGGAAGGCACCAGTTTCACTGATCTTTGTGTTGCAGTCTTCTTGTTTTCCAGAATTAATTTTTCTGACTTTATATCTTGAACCTCTGGATTAGGAAGCCTATTACCCATAAGGTGAACACCTTTACTAAAACAGAGGAGTGATTTGAGAAAGCTGGCAAGGTTTTCATGCCCTACAAACAATGGCTCAGTATTTTACACTACTCAAGAATCATTCCCCATGAAAATCAAATCTGCCAACACACACACTGAAGTTTGAACTTGGTTAACTGAACCAAGAATGAACTCCTGCTTTGTGAAGATCAGATCTGTGCCCCTGGTGGCCAGTCACAATTCAATATACTTAGGATGTACCCTAATTTTCCATTTGGCTACTCAAGAACATCCGAGTTAACCTGTTCAGATTTTGACAGCTCAGTATGCAATGTCACATCTAATCATATATCAATTCCTCTAGCCTGTTTTATAAGTCAGATGGTGGGATCATTAAGGACAAACAGAAAACACACAGGATGCATAAAGCTTGAAATTTTAACAATATAATCAGCAAGATATTATTATAGATGATCTATTTCTAATGGGAAAATAAACACTGTTACAGAAAATAAATTTCAAAATAGTGTAATTAGAATTCATATACAGTATGCACATAATTTTTTCCTGATGTCTATGCCTTTCTTTCACCTTATGCAAGCCCTGTCATTGCCTCTTAGAGCCCTAATGTTGTCAGCATCCATTGATGGTGGTAGTGGAGTGTACAGCTGGTTATCATCACCCTATGTCCTTTGCCATGTGCTGTTGATACGGATGGTCCCCTGTCCCTCAGCAGATGGCCCACCCTGGGTAATTACTAACTTTGCCAATATATGTTTTTACAATTTGCTTTCTCTTCCTTGGTTTGTGAGCTCATGTTATTTCCTATATACTACATATGGTGGTTTTCATGTAGCTGCTCATATCCACTCTTTGTTCTGTTTCTCCTAACCCTGTCCTGAGCATGGGTGAGATGTGACGGTCAAGAGGTCTCCAGGGCCAGCCTGTGACCCTGCCTGTGTATCATGTGCCTTGCTCCCACTGCTCAAGGCCTCACCTATGATACCATGACTCTCTTTGTTCACAGTTTATCTTTATAAAGGCCCCATAAATCTCCTATTCTGTGAAGAATATATTGTTTTATACTCTCCGTATAATAGCATGGCTACACCATATGAAGAAAAGTAAAAGAAATTAGATATAGGTATTAGAAAAGTTGCTGTTATAGCTAAAACAAGAATGAACACAGCTCCAGGCAGGCCAAGGCAAGTTCATGGGAAGCAGGCATTACAAGCCTCAGTACAAAGCTTTTGTCTGCTGCCAGCAGTGCCACTCCTGCAATGACTGTAAGGCCACAGGACAACTGACAGTCACAGCCAAAACCAGAAACCCTAACCTGTGTACATAAAAATAATGTCCAGATACAAAGTAAGGTCACACCTTGCTGACCTGACCAAAACAAAGTACCATTTGGGAAATGCTTGTTGGAGAAGCATTGCAATTGTAAGAAAATCTGACAGAATATTTGTAATGAGTCCCAGCAAGATATCAAAGCCAATACCAAAGCTAGTTCATATTTCCAAGGTACAGCTGGACAACAAATCCCATAAAAGTTTAAGTGCTTTAAGTTTGTCTGTACACTGACCCTTAAAAAAATGTATAAATTTGTTTGACATCACTAAGTTTCTGTCTCATCATTTTTCTGCAATGAAAGGGGACCCATGGTTCCACTTGGTTTATTTCAGAGATGAACTAAAGCCATTGCCTATGTTTAAGAGAGTGCTATACAGGTGACAGTCACTTTATCCTTTTTTCAAATATTTTGTTGATTGTAACTAGTTTTCTCACATATTTCAGTGACAACCCATTAAAGTCATTAAAGCATTCCTGATTTCTGTTAAAATTTGAAGATTATATGTCAGTGATTCAGCAAAAAATTCATTTTTTTCTCCTACATGAGTCATCACAAATGGTTTACACCCTAAGTACAAAAATAGTGGAATGTATAACCAATCTGGATTTGCCTAGCATAATTGTTATGATCTGTTGTCTAATAGTAAACTACATTTGTTACGATATTGCTTCTAATGAGTTATTCACTAATCAAACATTAGATATTTAATTGTCATAATAAAAAAATGCAACTTTTCAGAGCCAGTGTGTGGTAACTTGGGGCTGTGGATTCTGGATGGATTTTTTTCATGGTGAGGATCTGATATCACATTTTGTACATGAAAACACCCTTTTCCCCCCCCTTTTGCTCCTAGTTGCATGCCCATTATAGTAATAAATGGCCCAATAAGCTTCTGGATGGTGACAGTGGAAAGTGTGTCCATGCAGAGATGAATCAAGTACTCCATAGGTAATCTCTTTACATTCACAGCTGAATGTATTTAAATGGGTTGGCTATTCTGAATAAATGTTAACAATTTGATAGGGGGATTTATGACATTAGCAAAATTTAGACACAAGTAGATATATTTAGACACAAGTAACATTAACTTGTAGTGCATTAAAAGCAGAAAATTAAGATATTCAAACCAGGCCAGTGATGAGATCGATCTGAAATAGCCATAAGTGCTCAGTTTGAGAAAAAAGCTGATTTAACCCCTATATGGCCATAAATAGCAGCTCTTAAACATACATTTTTATTGGCCACTTAAATAATTCCCTAGGGACTAGGGAGGCACTGATGAATGAAATATCCATAGGGGAGTACTGTAGAGTCTTGCTACGGTAAACTGTGTAACCCAGCAGATTTGGACTTGCATAGTTATCTATATTTTCTGTAATACCTCTGCCAAAATCATCCTAGACTCCAATGCTGTACAACAATGGGACTTCTCTCATCTTAGTACAGATGATTGTATTAAAAAAATCAAGAAAGACATTTTCAAGAACATGAGATTTTATTTAAATAAAAGAGTCTTTTTCTAAACTCTCTCAGTAATCGCAGCTGTTTCTACCAGTGCCTTGGTTTAACCATTAATTGTGAAAAGTCCTAGATTATGAAAGCTTTACACAAGCAACAGAAAAATAATTTTCAGATGTAATGTCTTCTGCAGTCTACATGGGAATGTGTGACTGCTTGTGGGCATGCAGTACTTTCCTCCACTGAAGATCCAACAGCCAAGAGGGCTATTTAAGGGAGAGTATTCATGCTGATTATTGTTGGAGGACTTGGGATAATAGACTAGACTTTCAGGCATGTTGGCACAATGTTAATATGAGCACTCTGAAACCCTCTCTCAATACTTTTTGTTCTTCCTGGGTAGCTTAATAAGAGCAGCCTCATCCTTTAGTACCAAGAGAGCCAGGGTGGATTCCTACCTTGTTGCACATTATATTTATGACCTCTACATTCTTCAGTGCTGGTCCACAGTGTATCTTCTTTCCCTTTAATAAGGGGAGCTCACATTGATTAAGTGGTTAAATTTTCCATTGGCTTTCCACAGCATTGCAAAGCTTTGCAGAATAGAAAGATAATTTTTGAAGGTAGCTCCTCATTTTGGTTACCCACCCTCCTAATCCTACCCAGGACTCCAGGATCTCTGCATCAAATGTTATTATTTCAGCAAATTGTGGTTATCAGCAGCGTAGCAGCAGATGCAAAACACCTTGCCTTAGTCTGACAAACTGATTAGCCAGATCAAATAAACATAAGCAAATCTGCCTGCCTAAGGTCTTGTGAGAACAATTTATGCTATAAACTACCAGAAGAGAATGCGCACTCATGAGGAGCTGTTGTCATGCAGGCCTGAGCCAAATTTTATCATTTTCCTTCTGCCAGCCATACAAAAATATGTTCTGAAAGAGAAAGAAGTTGAAAACAGCTGCCTCAAATGTGCACACTGCAGACAGAATGTTAGGAATACCACAAGAAAAGGATCACACATGGTCTATTAAATGCGCAAGAAGAACTGAGACAAGCCACATTTTTTAATGACAGTTTAAAAACACTGTACCAATATTTCTTATAAAGTAACAGCTCGAGTAAAAAACACCTGCTAGTTTTACTTAAGAATCTTTAATACAGCAGAAGTGAACCTCAAATGGAGAAAGGAGAGGGACAAGAAAGAAAAAAAGCAGAACTTGTTTTTCAATATTATTGGAGCTTAACATGAAAAAGAAACCCCTGTGAAGTGTTTGTGTTTAGCAGTCAAGAACAAAGAAAATAACCCTCTTGTATTATGGCAGTTCTTCTTTGTGACTTCTCATTTCACTCTAATCACCCATTTGAGTTGTGATTGTAAACATATTTAATCATTTATATTCACAGATGCAGAGTCTCCACCTACCACTTAGTGCTCTCCTGCAAGTTAACTTTGCAAGTTATGCAACAGCATTAAACATGCTAAAACACTTTGACCATTGCTGATAATGATTATTTGTTTGGAAAATGGATTCATCTCCTCATTAGAACTTCACTGGGTACATGATTTCATTCAGGGGAAAGAAACTTTCAAATGGTGTTACAGATAACCTCTGCCCCATCTGTAATATGCCACGTTTTGAAAAGCGTCCAGCATACCTGAAAAGCCAAAGTGAGATCTCCTGTGTAAATGAAAGAGAGCCCTGTAATAAAAAAGAGACCTGAAAATCAAGATTCAGAGGGTTCAGAGCAGGCTGTGGGGTGAGGATGTCCAGCTAAACCCGATAACCCAGGCTGGATGACAGATTATTCTCTTCCTCTCTGCCATTGCTCTCTCCCAACACAAAGAGGAAGACAATCTACAGAAAGGAGTACTCAGTTCTAGACATGTTAAACACTGTCTTTGTTTTCCATAATTGAAAGAGAAAAATGGAATTTTCAAAGTTCTGATTTTGTTTAATATTCAGTGTATGTATTCCGTCTCACATACATGTACTGGTATGTTCTTCCCTTTCCAAACATTTTTTTCCTTATATTCTTAGATTTTGCAGACATGTAAACATGATTTTTACAGCACACTTAAGCAGCAGGTGTGTGAGCAGTGCTTTGGAGTGCAGATGTTGCCTTTAGATGCAGTATTTCCCTTTAGAGCCTGAGAGCTTTAATATATGAAAATAAATCTTATTTACAAGATACATCTAAACTAAAAGTAATGCTAAGCACAACAACATAATCTGAATATTTAAAAAAAAACAAGTGAAGATGGCTCCCTCAGATCAGTTCTGGACACCAAAAAACCAAAACGAAACAAAACAAAACAACCAAGTAAAAAAAAATCAACGAAACAACCAACCAAAACCAAAAAGCAAACAAAAAACCAAATCAAACAAACAAACAAAACCAAAAACCAAACCCAAAAAAATCCTCAAACAAACAAACTCCAGCAAAACAAAACAAATCAACTTCAGATCTTTCCAATCTAAAAAATGTCTCTGGTCCTTCTGAGAAGATAATACAAAGTCAGGATGTACCAAGCCCATTGAGTATTACCTTCTCACTCTTCTAGATTGCCTTGTAACTTCTTTCTCTGATCAAATACCTTCTATGTCTGCTTTCAAATCTTTTATTTTTATTTTTGTTTCTGGCTGTGTGTGCACAGAGGGACTGGAGAGCAGATGCATTCACTGAGATGTAGCACTGTAAATGAGAAGTTGTTTTAATGATGCTTAATCTGCATCTTTCAAAAAAAATAGCTACTCAGCAGAAGCACAGAACTTCACATTGTGGCTGATTAAAACCATCTCCAATTTTTCAGGGGAATTTTAAACTCTTTGATTTTTATCCTTGAAACACAAACTATCGAAGCAGAATGTTGTTCTGTTATGTAAGGGATCTATCAATCATAGGAAAAAATGAAGTTATATAAAACGAACAAGAAAAATGGTTTACTCTTGATAAATATTACTGTTTGGGATTTACCATAAAGAGATCTTAAGATAGCAAAAATTCTTCAGATTAATCTAAAAATAAAGATTCAAAGGAGAGACATATTTCTTCTCTGTCAGGAAGAAAAGAATAAAAATAAAAAGATTAAAGTCTTTTATTTAGCAATCTTTTAAATTTTTTTTAGCGTGCAACTGAGGCAAAAGGTATTACTTGCCAATAGGCAGATAAAGCTGAATTTTTAACAAAAATAAGAGAATGGAAAAATGACCTATTCAGTTTTACTTCACATGAAACCAAAATTCACTGTAAATCACTGATCCTAAGCATTCAACATTCAATTTCCTTCTATTTAAATGTGTATTTTTAAGAGATTGAGCTTACATGGGCTTCATGTATAATTTAAACTCCCCAGGCAAAGCTATTTTATTACTATAATCACATTAAATGTAAGTGATCTATAGAAAAAAATATATTTAAATGTGATGGGAATGGAAACAAATGGAAATGTGAAGTGAAATGAAAATGCTGCTTGAATATATTTTTTAACTGAAGTCTGCAAGTGAGAGAGTCTGGAAAGAAAAGGAGTGGTAGAACTCCATCTCTATGGAATCTATAAAAAATGCAGGGAACACTGAAAAACCAGTGAATGGAAGATTCATCTCTCGAGTCAAATAATTCGAAAGGCAAATTAACATCTCCTACATGAGGACTTGAGTTCTTTTTAAAAATCTGATCCTTTACCCTTTTGACAGATACTTTCAAACAATTTGTAACTCAGATGGTTTTTGTGATGGGGTGCTAAACCCAGAGGTACACAGACTTAGCCCCAGCAAATTCAAACTACTCAGCCAGCTTTTCAGATTAATTTATTCTGCAGATTTACAGAAGTGGCTAAAAATATTCAGGATTACACTAGCTAAGAATTGATGTCTTACATGTATGCAACATTTCTAATAGGTTTACATTAATATCTGCTTCCTGTCTAAAGTGTATGGATGGAGAAAGAAATCCACAGTAAACAACCTAACAGAATAATCCTGCTATTAAAGAAGAGAAGGGCTGTCCTGAATAGCAATTGGTATAGCTGTTGGCAAGATGATTAGCAGTACCACTAGCACCTTTAATCTAATTGGACTCATGCATGCAAGTTAAATTATCCTCAGGATTTATGTCACTTAAGAGAAAAGCTGAACTGAATCAAGCATTTAAACCTTATTTTTGGGTCTGGCTCATTATACCACCTGGGATGGGAACATGCTCATCTGCTCTGATCTGCACTGACCCCCATCAGTAACTGTTTCTGCAGCCAAAAGGTGCTGGACTGGCACCTCAGCTGTGCACAGGTACTGGGATCTTCACAGCCACCCCTGCTGCTGCTGGTAAATTGAATTAACTTGCTTCTTAATGCATCCAAAATGCTGATACCACACCCTGATCTCAGTGACTTGTACACTGCATGGTTTCTAAAATGCAGGGAGGACAGAGATCTCCTCATTTCTCTCCAGATTTCTCATTGAAAACTGCCATTTTTTCCCAATTATATTTTAGAATATTTTTATTTTCACCATGAAGATTCTGGCTCATATTATTGAACCAGAATCAACAACAAGGATTATTGAATTGCTGTAATTTCAATGTTTAAAATGATTATTAATTTTACTCTGTTCTGGATAGGACCTTAATGCCCTGACAGAATCTGATCCCAGAGGAAGGCAGGACATTTTTTTCCACCTTTGATTCTCTCTTCATAAGTAGTTTCATGACTCATGTTTTGTGTCCTTTGAAAGGATTGATCCAAGCCACTGTAGACATCTTCTGTGAATTTAGCACTGTAATTACATGGCATTGCCAGGATGTGCCAGTAACATTCACACAAGTGAGAAATCAATTATGGAAGATTTTGCTTATGGTCCATCCTGTAGTGATGTATCATTTATGAACATTCTCTGGACAATGTTAGAACCTGACCCTGTACATGCTCTCTGGAAATGCCTCTCAAACTGGAATCCCACAGAGGTCATCTACAAGGTGACAGGTACCGTGTCTTGCACCTACTGGAGAAATACAGCAGACAATTTAGGAATAAAGTTTAAAAAAGGATATTTTATGTGTATACATTTACTCTAGAGACAAGAGTTACAAAGCTTTGCAAATATTCTGCGATTCTCTTGTCTCTCATCTAGTTTCATCCTCCTGTGTGGTGGGAAAGGCTTTGGCATTTCAGTCTAGGTGGAGTCCTACAACCCATTTTCTTTCCAGCCTCTCCCAGCGTGGTCCTTCTGAAATGCAATATCCTTTTCAGTGGATATTCAGGTGTAAAATTTGTTTCCTGTCTTTCCTAGGGTGTTGTATGGAGACAGTCTTGTTTTGCAGGGACTTCTAAGAGCTGGAGAATCAGCCAGAGTCAATGTTCCTGCTTTTGTCTTGAAAAGGTTTTGAAGATCAATGTGCAATAATAACAGAAAAGTGGCCTCGAGATTGTCCAAGGATGGCAGTACCAGAATCAATACATAATTTCTGACAGATAATTGCCAATTTTTTGGATAGAAGATTCCAACCTTCTCAAAATTGCTGCCTCCCTAATTTTAGCAACCACTTACAGAGAAACAGTAAAGTGAAAGTACCTTCCAGCCTTATCTTCATGTCCATACTCCTAGCAGTCCTAACTCAGTTGGTCTTTGCTGATAGTTCATAACTCCCAGAGCGCTTCCCCAGGCAAACCTTGACAGCAGCCACAACCCAGGATGTGGCATGTTGGTAAGGCACGTTCCTCTCTGCAGGCTCTGCATCGTGTTTCCCATACAACATGAACATTAGAAGGCTGCATGGACCATCCTCTGGGGTGCTGGTCTGTCCCTGCTGGTCTGTAGATAGTTACAGGTGAAACACCTCTTTCAGTTGACCTACCTCAAAGAGTTCTTACCCTTGCCATTTGTGAATGGAAACATTATGTGCACAACAGAAATTCCATTAAATCCTAATTTTGTTTTGCTTTATACTTTAAAATGGACTCTAACTGCTATTGCTAGCATCTGCAAAATCTTCCAATGAGTTTTTGAATTATTACTATGATATTCAGCTTTTTCCTTCCTTCCTTCCTT
>VZRX01019102.1:0-29969 GCA_013398075.1 Notiomystis cincta | reverse complement strand
CCCCCCCAGTTCCTGGGTTGCGCTCCCTTCAATCTTGTCAGCTGTAAAATGGGTCTCTTTTTAACCTATAATGGATCAGTGAGATTAAAGGTGAAGTCATGAATTAGTAGCAGTGACAGCCCAGCACGATGGCCCCGGCAGCAGGGGGTCTCTCTTTGTGCTCGTCCACTCTGACCCCCCGTGCCACTCTCCGCCTGTGGGAACCGGACAAGAAGAATGTCGGGGTGGGGCCGGGGGCCGCCAGCCCCAGCCCCAGCCCGGCCAGCGCCCCCCAACACATTCTTTCCCTGGAAATATTCTGACATCACCCCGTCATACCTCCTCGCCGGCTCCTTCGTTAACTCCTTTATGCCTTGCCGCCGGCAGACAATGGGTCCTGCTGCAGGCAGGAGGAGGAGGAGGGGAGGGAGATATCTTTCCCAGGACAACTTTTTCATACGCCGTGGACCTAAGGCGAGCACGGGTTTTAAGACTGAGAGGTGGGTGAATTTTATAGGAGTTGGGCTGTGAGGTTTGAGATGCTGCTCTCCATGACAAAAAAGCCAAAGTGAAATGTGTCAGTAATGCAGAAAGGTTTCTTTGGAGTTTTAAACCTGAATTCCTAGAACAAAACCATCCCTACCATAAACACAGCCTGTTCAGTGGCTACATTTTGCCTTGGGAAGAATGTCAAAACTGCTCATTAGAACCTTTGCAAAAGTATGATGCATTTCCATGAAAAACTGTGGTAGGGCAATATTGGAGACAAACACAAATAACAGGAGCTTCCTCTTGAGAATTCCTCTTTTGGGGAATACCTGAGAGCAGAGGGACAGCAACAGAGCTACACCTTTCTGCAAGTGTGAGGCAGACTGGTCTTCCTGTTCATGTCCTCTGAGATATATTTTGTCCTTCCTGAAATGTAAATTTAGGGTTGGCTTCAGCCTATCTTGTAGGATCAGTGGCTGGACTTTTCATAGTCCTTCCCAATTAATGCACTGCTTAATTAATTATAACAGGATTCATTATCCTGACTGGTTTACCCTCTCAGTGAAGAAAAATCACACTTCTGAACGTACTTTTCTAACACTTTTAAAACTCTCCTACTGCACCTGGACCAGATCTATCCCATCTCATATCGCTTCTCTGAGGGAAATATCATGTGTGTAGGACCCATTCAAAAAGGACAGTTCCAGAAAACTTTCAGAGGATCTTCCCAACACCAATAAGAGAATCACTAAAAACCATTTCACCAGGTGAACAATTTCACTTTCATTCTTGTGATATTACAAATTCTAGTCAGAATTTACTATCTCTGTGCCTTGAAGTTCTCCTCAAGTGGGTCCTAGACATACCTCAAGAGAGTCAGGTGGGATTTAGGCCTCTGAAACAGCATAAAGGCATTTTAAGGTGTCTAAATTCATAATTGTAATTCCTGCTTGGAGGCTGCCTAGCCCCAGGGAAACCTTAGTGCTTGCAGGATTCTCATATTTTGCTCCAAGAGATGCCAGATCACTTTTTTTCTGTTCCAAGTGGAGTGGTCTGCAAAACAAATCCTCCTTTAACTTACTTTGCAGATACTCCTGGGACTCACATGAGGAGATTCTTGATCCAGTCTTGGAGAAGAAGGTAAAGGAAGAAAAGTAAAATATGCCTTACAACCAGATCTCTTTTCTTGTAGGACCTCATTTTGCCTTTTCTGTGGGTCACAAGACAGAAAACCTGTTAAAGATGCATGGATATTTCCTGTAAAACTTGCACAAATAAATGAGTGAATGGCCCAGATAATGGACAGGACAGACCCCATGAGCCTCTTTTTCTCTTGAGCAACGTGTACTCACACAGCCTGCACCTGACTGGAAGGCTCACCCCAGCTTGACATCACCCTGTTTAGCCCCAGCCAGCCCCAGCCCACACCACAGGACTGTGCAGGAAGCCACTGCCAAGGGAAAGGAACAGCTCTGAGGGCTTCAGGAGCAGCAGTCCTGTCTCCAGCCCTGAGCAGCAGCGGGCACCAGCTGGGAGCAGTCAGTGGAGTGTGCAGATGGCACGGTCTCAAACAGGTTTCTGACTAGATGAGCTGACAGCATTTCCACATCAGTTCATGTCAGCTGTGTAGTATCCAGTTACACTTTCTGTGGGTCTGCTGGACCTGTTTCCCAGAACAGCCTCATCCCTGCCTGGCATCTACAAGGCTGCAATCCATAACGCTACATTTTGAGGACAAAGAGGAGAGCACATTGGAGTTGTACCTAACTGGCCAGGGAAGGCTGCAGGATGCTTGGCAACAGGCACAGACCAAATGGGATCCTCACAAGCTACCAGTTACATCCCCTTCCAGATAACACCCTCCAAGCCCAGGCAAGAAGAGTTCAGATTGCATCCAGCAAGCTGAGCAAGTTGCCTACCTGATGTGCCAGACCAGGATCCCTGTAATATGTAGCATCAGTGTCTGTCCAGTATCCACAATGCTCTTCTATTTCCTTAGGAAATTGCAGATTTAGGTGCAATCTTTTCTCTGAGAGAAATCAAACTCATACCTCACTGAAGGTGTGCCCAATCTCTATATATTTTCATGTGCTCAGAAGGAATGGTGGAGACAAGGCTGATTTTACCTCTCAGATCTTTCTTTGAAACAAGAAAATCCTGGATATCTGCACTCAGTCCTTAGGCTAAAGGGTCATGTTCCTTCTCTTTGGCATGCCACTGAAAGCACATGACTGGATGTTCTGTGGCAATGCTCCAGCAAGCAAGCTCCTAGCCAGGCAGCAAGCACACCCTGGGAATGGGAGAAAACATCTCTCCACAAAGGGGTGGGACCAGAGCCTCACAAACCCCAGGCAAATGCACTGGACAGTAGGTGTCTGTAAAGGATTATATAAAGCACTGGCTGTGTCCTACATTTAAAATTGTGTGTGTTTTTTGTTTTTAGAAGTGTTTTAGCCTCCCATGATGAGGGGGGTGAGCAAGGGATTGTGCACAGGCAGGCTGGGCTGATTCCAGGGTAGTCAGGGGAAGGTGCCTTGAGGAGCACTTCTCTCTGACCCTCCCTCTCTCCTTGCTGGCTATGGCATGTAGCATGGGCTGGTTTGGGGTCTCCCATACATTGTGTGGGGATGTGGAGGCAAGGCATAAGGCTCAGGACCCCACTGTGAGGAGGAGTGGCAGATGGAAAGGAGTTTCTTCCCTTAAAGACTTCAAAGAGCTCTCCTAGAATTTTTTCCTTGCCTCACCCAAAGAGAAGGAGGAAGAACAGCATTAAACTTATGGAGTGGTGGTATTGTCATAAATCATGATTTCGTGAGGTATAGTGTATTTCTCCTTAAAGTTTGGGCTTTTGTATTCTCTCCATGTTAAGGAAACAAGAAAATGTGTGTCCTCTGGGTCTGGAGAATAGCTTGAAAACAGTCACCTTTCTAATATTCATATCAGACAGCAAACAATTAGACAGTCAATGTTGAAAAGTACTTACAAGTACTGTTGTTTAAAAAGCATTATAAAGAATTAATTCTGGTTTTGTTAATTTTGAGATTTTAGATCCCATTTCAGGTTTTGTGGCTCATGACTAGTATCTGTTGGATAATGGAGCTTGAGCATCCTCTGACTTCACCACAGCCAGGAACATTTCCTGATTCTCACTGTTTGGAGCTGGGGGAGACCCCCTTCAGGGCTGGGGGAGTCTGGAGCAGGAGACAAAGCCTTCAGCCAGGAGCTTGGAGAGGGATTAAGAAGGAAATCACCTCCCAGAGTCACAGAGGCATCAGACACCTGTGTATTTTCCCCAAACAGTTGTCCCCTGTGCCATCTGATCCCATATCCAGCCCAAGAGTTCTGTTCATTCCTCCAAAGCCAAACTGCACCCAAGCAGTCCTGGGAACAACTCGATTCTCCTCAGTGGCTCATTAGCAGCTGAAGAGGAAACCCAGTGGGAAGAATCCAGTCCCAAGCGACAGTAATCTCCAACTCCATTTCTGTGTGAATTTCCTGGGGGGCTGCAGCTCCCTGTTCACTGTCCCTGTTCCACAAGAGTGCATTGGCTGGGGCTAGCACAGAGATTTGGTTCCTTGTTGTGTCTCCTGCCTGCAGCCTCCTCCTGCAGCCCGGAATCCACAGAGGGGATCTCTGCCTGTGCCAAAGCAGCTTCCCCTTGCTCTTCTCTCACTGGAGACCCTGTGTGTGAGCGCACCAAAGGCACTGCCTTGCTTCTTTGTTTGGGCCTGGGCAATTTATAACAACTGGGGAACCTTGGGGATGCACGCTTTGGCTGAGCACAGCCTGGAAATATGAACACACTCCCTCCGGTGTCACCTCCTCTGCTCCTGGAGGTGCAGCCCGGCAGCAGCCCCTGCTCTGAGCTCCCTCCAGGGCTACTCCTGCCACCTGCCCTCTCCTGCCAGCGGGAGGGTGGTGTCCCGTGTCCCCTGCAGGCTGGCACTCCCCCCCATTGCACAAGAGGTGCACACACACACACACACACACACACACACACACACAGAGGTTTATGTGCACACACATGTCCCTGTGTTTGTGTGCCAGCTGAGCTGGGACACTGCTGCTCCCTCTGCGTGCAGAGAGGGTCAGGATGGGCACATTTCTTATTTAGTCCTTCCCCTACACGCTGCCATGGGAGGGAGAGAGGTGTTGTCTGTGCTGGACGTGGGGGTAACGTGGACTGTGTTATCTCCTTTTTTGCCATTTCCTGTTCCCTGGAAAAAGAGGGAAATCCTGAACCACTGTGGGGTGTATCTCACCTTACAGCAAAGCCAGGGTTTAATAGCAGCTTTTTATTGAGTCACTCAGTTTCTTTCTGGAGGAAGGATGGGATTAAAAGTAAATTAAAATGATCGATGTATTTCACTATCAGTCCAGTCCTTGATCTTCAGGGAAAATCTAGCTCTGAAAAAAATATTTGCCAAAAATTTAGAGAGCCAAAATTTTAATTATTATGTCTCTGCCTGTTTCTCACACTGCTCACTTAGAAAACAACACAATGAAACGTTTCATTACCCCTTACTAGCTGCTGAGAAAATTCTGGAGTTACATTGAAACATCAAGCTTTCAGATGACTGCAACTTCTATCAAATACTTCTAAAGACAACCAAAAATGTCTCCATTAGAAATACAAAAACATTTTGTGACCGATACTCTCCTAGGAAGGTTTATTATAGTTCTAAAGTCAATTCCAGCTCTATTTTGTTTTTCTTTTTCAGATATCTACTAAACTGCATTGTGAGAAAAGTATAAAGAATTTTTTTTTCCATTAGATTTTTATTTTAATCACCTAAAAATCATTCTTATGGAAATGAGAAAGACAAAAAGATTCCCCAGGGACTGAGAAACTTCACTGATTTGCATCATTAACACTGAAAAGAACTTGCCTGGAAATGGCCCCTTCACGTTTTCTTTTATTTACATTTCCAGACAAATACAAAATTAATTTCAACAAGAAGGTTTCTTGTAGATTCATATCCCATTTTGATTAGTCTAGCCATTAAAACATGAATATAGCTTGCTGTGCTTTGATGGACTGATTCAGTCTTTGTTATACTGGAATTTTAACAAAAATTTTTGGGTCTTTTTTTTTTTTTTTTTTAGTTTTTACTTAATTTAAAAAGGGTTTGCAACATGGGGGCTCTGAGTGATCATTGACTGTATTAACATTCATAATTAACACCAGTAATTATTAAGATGCTTTTGGAACAATTACCATTTGTGGCATGGAATGAGAGAAAAGTGACATTCATTTAACAAAACTCTGCAGTTTCCGTTTAACGAGTCTGTCCAAGCATAAGCAAAATTGAAAAAAAAAGCAACAAAAAAACCAAAAACCCAGAGCACACTAAATATATATTTAAATGCAGACGAATTTCTATGATAAAGTAGTTCTTTCAAGGCTCCAATCAAAATTTTAAACAGTTTACCTTCTTTGTGTCTTCTGAAGAGTTTTACGTAACAAACTTTCAGTGTCATCACTAATAGCAGTTCATGCCAAGGATTACTTTCTTAAAACTGCTACTCAAGCCCGGTGATTTGCAGTACACTTCTTATTACAGGATACATTATGCAGAAACCCTCTGCTATGTGATGGGACATGGCAACCCTGCTGTGAGAATGCCTATCAGCGCTTCTTTTAAGGCCCTTTCTCAATTGTCAGCAAAGTATTTTTTAAGGTTAAAAGGTGTAAAATTATTCTGAAACGCTTTTCTGACCTGTCGCCTATCACTGCAAAAAGCTATAGTTCATTTTTTTTTCTCTAAAATTGTATTTTTAAAATGTGATAATATTATAAGAATAAAGCTAGTAAGAAAAATATAGTTTTAGATGCTTTTCATTATATTTTTGATAATTTTTTCAGTACTGATACACATTAAGATTGTGAGTCTCTTTTTATTTCTGATTTTCTTCATAATGATTCTTACTTTCCTGTGACTCAGTTATGATGTGTAATTAATGAAAAACCAGCAATTAAAAAAAGAAACCAAAACCAACTTTTAATTCATATTTTTGTGGATTTTCAAATGAATTCCTGAATCATATTCTCTAATGTAAAAGTCAAATGCAGCAAGGTCATGAAGCATAATCTCATTTTACTGATATATAAAGCTCACAAGATCTGTCATTCTTCAAGTGCTACCTATACTTTGATTGAAACAACATTGAATATCAGCAGGAAAACTAGAAGAAGGCTTCTATTCTTCAGACTGGTGGTTGGCTTTTATGGCTTTGCAAGCTGCTTAACTCTAGATTTCCCAGGCTGCATGCACGATTCAAGGTCAATGATCCTATAGTTTTAAATCCTGTGCACAAGAGGTTACCATCTCCCATTGTCTGTAGCTTAAGATTTCCAATGGCAGCTAGCTATTTATGTGCTGGTAAAGTGCTGGAAGGTATCTGGAATCACTTTACACTGTGTTTCATGGACTGTTCTATAGCACCATCTTAGCAGACGACACCGGAGAGCCCAGCCCTGCTGCACAGAAGTGTCAGGCACCAAGGGCCTGAATTTCCCATCCCATATGGGATACATGCACACAACGATGTGAGTTGCAGCTGCAGCCAAGAAGAGGAGTACAGAAAGGTGGTGGAGCTGAAAACAGAGGCTGTGCCAGGTTGATGCATTGAGTTTTGTGGCCTGCAGCACAACACCAAGGTGATGACACCCAAGAATTCTTGCAGCATGGCTTCAAGAAGTAACAAAAGCAGTAAGAAAGCATTGTCATGCTGCACTCAGGTGCCTGGGAGGATTGTACCAGTCCTTTCCAACATGTGCCCATCCTCTTTTCCTGACACCCACCTAAGCACTTTGAGCCTCCAGGAGGATTTTCTTCCTGTATCCTTCAATGCTGCTTGTGGTGAGATGTGCAAGTTGAGCAATTACTGTGCACTGTGCTGGCATTACCAAAAGGCAGACTGCACATTCTGCTTCACATTGATTTTATCACATCCTCTTAATTATTTGACTATATCTCATCAGCATGAAGTCTCAGCCTGCTTGTTAGTACCTTGAGAACCAAACAGGAGAAGGTTGCCATTCAAACACATATAGATCACTGCACCTCATGGTTTTTGAAGCACACAAGTGTAAACTGTGTGTTCCCCAGCAAGAAACACCCCAGAAGTCTGCTCTTCGAGAGGCATGGCCTGGCCCAGCACCCCTGGGGGCCCTTCATCCCTGTGTCTGTGCAGGATAAGAGACGGGCTTATCTTCACCCAGGTCCTGGGTACAGGAGCAGGTGTTGAGGTCCCAGACATGAGAATGGAAAGTGAGATTTCACATCACAGCACAAAGCACAAGGCAGAGGAGCACACATGCTGTGCTCCAAGGATGATGACTATCCAGCCAGCAGTGCCTAGAGAGGCTTGCAACATCCAGCACATACAGCCTTAAAACTCCTCCCATGGGTGACTGTTTACAGCCATGCAAGATGGAGTGGTTCTTTCAGACAGCAAACCAGCAAATTTCTGAAACTATAATTTAAAATTCTATATTTAGAAGTTGCTAACAAATACAAAGTGCAAGTGAGATCATTGTTGTCTAGAACTAAACATAAAAATTTTACAACTGGACAATTCCGGATGAGATTGCTACAGGTGCCACAGGATGATCTTTTAAGTTATACCCTGAAAAATACAGTCACTGTGTTTCAAAATAAATATAGGTATACACAAAGTAAAATAAATCTCTCAAACTGAACAGTTACTCTTCTTTCCCTGTCAGTCTTCCTGCAACCATTCTGAATGCACAACAGCCTTCTCTTACTCAGCTCCTTAAAACCCCACTTCTTCCACAGGGAGAAATTCAAAGAAGTTGTGAAGTGAAATTTTAACTGTCTCTAGACACTTTGTCTTTGGAGAAGGTAATTTCATGTTCATCCTGTGCATTTTTCGGAAGGGCCAGAATCCCAGGCACATCCCAGACATGAAGGGATGGAATGGTCAGTGTCATGCTAGAGTTCTTTGGGACCAGATTAAGACACTTTTTAAAATCACTTGAAACTTGCCAGACTCTCTTCACAGAGATCTTGGGTACAGTAGAATTTGTCTGTTTTAACATTTAAAATTAATCTGTCTGGAATTAAAATCAGGGTTCCTTTCATCATATTGAAAGGAAATGTGCATATCCAGAGGCATCTCACCTTAAAGCAGATATTTATGATTGGGATCTTAATCCTGGCTGAGGATAAACAATTCATAGACCTACAAAACTAAGATTTGGGAAATATTTACAAGAAGCTGCTATTGTTCTTCTGAAGTTCCACATTCAATTTCTTCTGCATCCAAATTCCAACTCTGACCTCCAGATAAGTAAGGAATAATAGGCATGATTATTGTCTTGATGTAATTTTAACACTATCTTTACACCTTTTTCTATGTAATCATTTCCATGACATTACCACAAGGGAGATGATAGAGCAGAAGAAACCTAGAAGGCACAATCTGCAGGACAATGAGAATTTTGGTTTTACAATATTTCAGAGACACTAGCCAAATATCTGCCAAAGGGTATATGCAAACTAGGAACCATCCTGAAAATTCTTCTTTTCTAAGCACCCACTGAAGCCATTGTTTGGGTTTTGCAGGAAGTCTGGATTGCAGGCATCTGTGCAAAGTGATGCTCCACACTGTAGGATGATTAGGAGGACCTATGTTCACCAATTAAACCCAGAACACAGCTATGGCCATAATCACAAATAAATAGAAATCCTGCTGCTCATTGCAGGGTCACAGCTTATGGCATTTAATTACTATCAGTTGATGCTAGGGCCACATTTTGGCCTCTAAGTCAGGATTGTGACCAGGTCACATAGGAGTTCAAAGCCCTGCAAACCAGCAGCTTGAGGGCAAGGCTGCTCCTCAAAGGTGGGGCTGGAGACCATAGTCCAGGTGTGCCAGCATCCCTCAGGGATGGCCATGAACACCAGGGAGAGTGGCCTGGCTGTCCCAGTACCTGCCAGCAGTGCTGGGGAAAGCCTGCAGATCCAGAGGATCCTTTGTTTGCACAGCTTTCTCTGCTTGCTGTGCCCAGTCTAACTGGGATGTAGAGTGCCTGAGCCCTTTCTTGCCCAAAGAGAGAGAGGTTACAGGTCCAGGTAGCATTTTCCAAAGCAAGGCTTTAGTAGGGAGGAAGTGTGATGTGCCTCTGAGACTTAGAAGGGGCAGGCAAATGTGAAGAAAAGAAAGAAAGTCAGTCACATTCATCAGATATATGCAACTATTGTTTTTTTAATTTAAAGGTGCAAATAAAATAAATAAATAAATGTCCAAGCAAGATTAGAAATTAATAAGATTATTTTAATGTCCAAACAATGAATGTCAGGAGATTAAAAATTAATGGAAACACTGCAACAATATCCAGACTTTTAAAATTATCCAATTTCATAATCTAAACCATCATATTTTTGCATAGCAAAATTAATTGATTTCAACTCAATGTTTTTCATACACACTTAATATGAACATGTTGTTCTCACTCCTTGCACAAGACAGTAAATTTTTGTGTGCACTGTGCAATATAAAAGAAAGACACCACTTTTTTTGTTTCTTCCTTTTGTTTCACTGGTTTTCCATTTTCAAGTTTTCCCATACTTTTCAAAAGAATCCTATATTACTGGAAATTTCTTTGCATACTGCACTAGTGAGTAAATAGAACCAAAAAAAAAGCAGCAACTTTATTATCATTGTTCATAAAAACCATGTACTAAAGCAGTGGGCAAAAGGAAATAAATATTTTATCTTGCTTTTAAAACTACAGTGGTGTTACATATACATACATATGCATGCAAACCATATAGATATACTTATAAAATACAAAGAAATCAGATGAGGTAATAGCACCCCCTTCTGAGAGTTAGGACCAAAGCTTTTGCCCTCACTTTAAAGCAAATCAGGAGACTTTTCGTCATGGTGCTACAGCTTTTTGATATGCAGCTCCTGCTCCATGTTTTGTCCTGCTATGCTAAACTAGAGACATGCACATGCTATTTACTTGGCATTTACCTGCTCCTCACTCTGTCCCTGTAAAAATTCCTTGGTTACAAGGCAGCAATTATAATCTGGAGCTAGGAAGTCCACAAAAAACTATTTTTTTCAGCTCACCTATTCAATTCTTCCATGTATAAAATAGCCCTTGAAGTGGTTATTCTGCAGTCAGAGGACAGGTGGAGGAAGGTGTGAAGGGCTGGTGTAACTCATCAGGAATGTAATTTCTCTCTTCAGCAACTCAGCTTTCCCGGGGTTGCAGCTTCTTCTCTTCTGAAATGGACACAGCCTCCCATTCCCCATCCCCTTTGCCTCCCTGAGCTCGAGGTTAGGGCAGGAAAGGACCAGGAGCCTGTCTCCCCCTGGTAGCAGCAAGGGCTTAAGAAGTGATATCTTCCCAACAACTTCTGGGATCACACCCAGAGCCACTCTGGTGTCACAGGGGCTACAGCAACGCTCTTTATGAGCTCCCTCAGCAGGTACCCACACCAGCAAACGTGGCCTTGGCTCCTCCCTTGGCCTGGCAAAAGGTTGACTTACCTACCAAAGAAGGGCATGTTCCACACCCCAATGGAAAAACCAGACCAAGATGATTTCCTGCCTCATCCATCCTTTTCCAACAGCAAATTTCCCTTCAAGCAATTTCATCTCAATGGGAGTGAGAGGATCCTTTCCCCATTTGCTCAACACAACGTGGGCTCCTTTACAGAGCATGGTACAGGCAGAGCTCTCGTCAGGCAGCAGAGAGCAGCCCTGTGAGCTGCTCTGTCCCATCACACAAGGCTTTAGTGGCATCAGGCCACCCCAGCAGCCTGCAGCTCACCAGCCCAGAGACAAAATAAATCACACCAAACAACACCAATCACACCAGAGAACGCTCAGAGAGCAACTGAGAAATATGGCCAGGGTCAAGAGTCACAAAGAGACTGTAACAGTGCTCCTCAAATTCCCACTTCTCATTGAGAACTGGCTTGTGCTATCCCTCAGCATATCCCACTGTGGGTAAACAGTAGTTTGCATAGATAGTACTGCAATAACTTCTGTAGGGTTTGCAACAAAGCAGCTAAGGAAATAGCAGAAGGTTTTTACTCTTCTTTTTTTTTTTCTGAGCTGCAAAAGAAATAAATGTGTTTGATGAAAGGTGCTAGACTAAGGAAAATAGCAAAGGATGCAACTTAAAGCACAGAAATCCACATGACACTGAGCTATGTATAATTTACCATGACAAATCAGTGCTCTAGCAGAAAGAGAGTCACAGCATGTGAAGAAAAAAATTAGCACAAGCTGAAGATAAGATAGACACCACTTTCTACTTGCAGTGCTAGGAAGAAAAAAGTGAAAGTTAAGCCAAACAAATAGAAAAAACATTCAGTAACACTGAAAGGGAAAAAGGCTCTACCAGGATATGTATAAAGGTAGAAATTCAACATCAGAATATTATATCATCATAAGGAAAATATTACAGCTGAAAAATTGTTAAAGTTCACAAAAATTTACGTGGTAATGCTGGATCTGATGGAAGAGCCTCCAGCAGAGTTTTTTGCAGCCCAAAACCTGTAGCAAACAATATGCCAATATAACTATGAATAAAGTTACTGAGGTAAGAACTTATAAAGTAATTACAGTACATAGAAGTGGACATGCCTGAAGCCCAGCTTACAATGGTACTTAGTACTTGGTTTTGGCTCAATGTTGTTATGTGTAGGGCTTTTGCATGTGAAGAACAACCGCCAGTACACTCAGAGAGAGGACAAAAATGAAGCTGATTTGGGGGAAATAGTTCAAAGCATACCTACACACTTGGGATCTCTCAGGTCAAGGGTAGCAAGCACCCAAGCTAATGCCTTCATTCCCAAAAAGACATATGCACAGACCAAGATGATCATAAATTCATACAGAAAATAAAATACAGGAATGAACATAAATGAACAATATGTATTTTGTTACAGAGTTCTGTAAAAATGACCTCTGGTAAAACAGGAGTCATGGGAAGGGTAAATGGCTTCTCCTGGGAACATAAGGGAGGTTGCAGAGAACCTCTGACCTGGAAATCCCATGCTAAGCAGGATCATCAAGAGCAAAGAAGAGCTTTTCCTTGCTCCCTCTAGGCACTGGCAGTTATCCCCAGAAGGAAATTGTATTATTGTGCCTGGAACAAGTGCACACTCATGCACTCCCATCCCAGCTCAGGTACTGAGATCCCTGAGCTGGCCCCTTTGAGAGTCCAATTGATTCAGAAGCATTTAAGCTTTACTGCCAGCCAAGTCCATTTACTCTTTTCATCTCTAACAGCTCCTGCCCCACTCAGTCTCTGGCAGGGCCGGGCACACCTGACTCTTCAGCCCTTTGCAGCACGGGATCTGACCTCCTGCTTCCCCTCACAGTGTGGCTGGGAGTCAGGGCATTACCTGGGCACAACTGGGACCTCTCTGTTGCACCAACAAAATGTTTCACAGAATCACCTGTAAATAAAAATGGCCTCTCACCAGCCACTAAAAGAATGCATTAAAACAAACAGTATTATTGCTTGATGTGAGTGTAAGAGACAAACCCCTTGTACTACTCAAGGGTTCTTAATCTATATGCCTGGCCCAGAAAAGTCTACTGGATTAGATTTGGAGTGGAAACTAAGACAGGGCAACATAACAGATTCTGTAATGAAATAGGAAGTTGTCATGCAAGAAAAGAGACCGCAATTTTTCCTTCATACTATTTTTTACATTTCTGTCATAGATCTCCTAATCCTTTAGAACCCTTAGAGGCTTAAAATTTCCATTGACTAATTCAAAGCAAAAATGTCCATTCAGTATCAGTCATCTCACTTTTCTACTGTTTCTTTGAAGTTACTGTCAAAGACACTCACATCTAAAAGATGGACTTTGTGAAAAGACTGAACCAATCAGCAAAAGTAATCATAGTGGAAAGGATGCAGAGGCTAAGGACATGCCTCTCAATAAAGGTTTGAGGCTATCTAAGGAAGTGTAAAACATATTGTGCAAGGAGCACAAATGTAGGAAACTATTTGATAGATTAGAATCCAACCAGCATGGAATTTGAAGTGTTGCAGTAGTCTGCAGAAAAGTTGAGACGAGTTTGGAACATCATCAACTGTAGGACAAACTCTGTACATCTGCCTGGCAGTAAACATTCAAAGATCAACCAACCTAAGCAGTATGTTATATCAAATTACTTCCTTTATGGGAAAATATTAATATCATCCCAAAAATTCCAAATGAAAATTCTCTCTCAATAGGCTAAAAACCACCTGATTTTGAATTTTGGGAGGGAATATAAATATTAACCCAAGGAACAATCAAGATGCTAAAGTGTCGTACAAATGGGATACAGATGACGGGAGTGACTGAAAGCCCAACACAGAACCGTCACTCCTGCAGGTGACACAGTAAAGCCAACTGTGGTGGCACAGTAAAGCCAACCCCATGGCAAATGCCCTCTGAGTGGCCACAAACTGCTGCTGGACACAGGCAATGCAAAGCACCATCTCACTCGAGGCTGGAGAGCCACAGCCAAATGCAAGCAAGGTTACAGCAAGCCAGTGTCTCCCAGCTGAGTGCAGCACCTCAGGGACACTGAGCTGCTCCAGCCTTCAGCAGGGCAGAGCATGCTTGCTGCAGGCTGATGTTCTCAACCAAGAGCCTAAGCAGGTGTGTTCTGGAGAGCATCCAAGGAACAGGAGTTCAAATCCTTGGCCCTGTCTCTCCAGGTGGACAAGTAATGCAGCACAAACTCATTGTTACAGAAGAGTCTCACTGGACAGACTCAAGGGGGATTGAGTCCCTGCTGGCCAGAAGGAAAGAAAGCCCATGTCTGCAGCAGGATGCTCTCATGAGTCAGTGTTCCAGGGTCTGGGGCTCCCTCCCTACCCTGCTGATATGCTGTCACACCAAGCTGAAGTGGCTCAGCTGGATCCAGCACCTCTTGATAATCAGTGAACATAAGTGTGGCATTGAATGGAGGCACAGCATTGCCTCTTCCAGGGCTGGCAGGACTCTTCCCTGCTCCAGCCCCTCTGCTCAGCACGACAGCACATCAGCAGGCCATGCTGAGAGGAGAAACAACATGAGGCACAAAGGAGCAATGCTAACAGAAGCAGGGGGATATGGCAAAGGAGAGCTGAAAGCCTATGAGCAAAGAGGAGAGAGAAGGAAAGAAAAATTAGGTTGATGAGCATCTGAATGAAGACTTTATGGCAGGGGAGGAAAGGCAGTGTGCTTCTGTGCTTGCACTTTTCCCTTTACACAGGCAAAAGCAAGAAGTAGAAATGATGGTTTCTATACTGTTCATGATGAAATTCAAAAAGGAAATAGAAAAGAGATTCAAAGGCGGAGCTCAGAGAGCTCCCACTCCCAGGCTGCTGGGGCCAGTAATTTTCAAGCTGTGGTCCATTGTGGCTTGCACTGCCAGGCTGTGTTTACCCTGTGACTTAGTGCCAGCAGTACTGCTGGATAAGGCCTTTCAGCATCAAATCCTATTTTCAAAGACTTAAAAACAACAACAAAAAAACCAAAAGCCTCGTTTAAAAAATTTTCTCTGTATAAAACCATGTCGTGATAGTCTACATTTTGGACAATTCCTCCACCAACTTTTAAATGAGCATATTTGGGCATTATAAGATGTCTATTTTGTGTGGATTTTGTGAGCATTGTAAAATATATATGATTTCAAAGCTTATCAATTGTGTTCTGGCTAAGAATGTACATCTTGTGCAAGAACATAAAGGAGACCCACACAATCTAAACAAAGACATTCAACTTGAATGAGAAGTAAATTTGAAATTACCATGGCTTTTCAGTACTCATACTCCACCTTGCTTATATGTTTTGAGAGAAGCACTGCCAGGGCACTGAAGGATGCAGCCATGAAGCTCAGGATCAGCCACACAGCCTGATGTTGGCACAGATAATTTCTACTTCTGTGGCACTGTGACATTGATACCTGCTAAGTCTCCATAAACTCCTTTGGCTCACATGAATAGAAAGGCATATTTAAAAATCTAGAGAGAATGGAAATCCCTGGTCATCCTGACCATGAAAAGGGCAGTGCAAACTCTGGAACAACCTAGACAAAATTTTTTTTTCCAAATGGCTAAACCAGAAGTTAGAATAATTGGCTCACACTGCAGTTTTGCAGGTAAAATGGCAAAAGTTCTTTCCCTTGTCTGATGTTCTGTTCCATGACCTGTTTAACAGTCTGCTCTCTATCAGTCTCTCAAGCTCAATGCTTTTATTTTATCCTTCTGTATTAACATTATGTCTTTCTCTGTTTCTCTTGTCCCTCTCATCCCAGTGATCTTGTCTCCTTGCTGGCTGGGATGTCAGCCCTGGTTTGACCTCCTACCACAGTAACTGCTTTTCCCTCTAGGCAGTCTCCAAGTGAGCTGATTTGTAAGGTGAATATTTATTTCTCTTTTAAACCACCCCCCAAGCCCCTGTCTGCCACAGCAGTTGTAAGAAATGAACCAGTGATAAATGGTAGGGATAAATGGCACTTGACAAAATGAAACTAGAAGAATTAAAGTGTGTCAGAAGGTACATTGCTGGTTTCTGTCTCCCATATCTACCATTTACAGCCCACTTCTCAGAGCAGAAATTAGAGATTAAACATAGTACTTCATCCAGTCCCAGAGTGCAGTGGCAAGTGCAATACAACAAGTACAACAATAAAGGTCACTTCAATCACCCACACAGAGGCTATATATATATATAGTCATGCTATACAATGCTCAAAGTTTTTTTATGACAAAGCATAGTCCAGGAGTAAATTACTCACCTCTTCTGAAAGGCCAGCAGCCCAATGTGCTGGAGCACCCACTTGCATCAGAGAGAGGAACACCAGTGAACAGCAAGCATAATTTCTTTGGACCCAGATGTGTGCTTTGAGAAACCCAGACCCCACAAGACACATCAGAAAGCTAAAGAAGCCCAACTTCAAGCAAGCCAGCCTCTTACCTCTAGAATTAAAAATTGTGACACAAAGACAGCAACAACAATTGATTTCCTGTATCCATGATCAGTGGCTACATTCAATTAACTTGCATGTATGCTGGGGTAGTAGAGCACATGCAAGTAGCAGGGTATTAAATATTCTGCAAGAATATTATAACTGAGAGGGCATCAGTAAAACTCACTGTGTGAATATTTTTGCCCCATTACTGCATCTTCTGACTTTCCTGCTCCAGATGCCTCTGTCTTTTCTACAGTCTCTCCTAAATGAAGAAGCAAAGCATGTGTGTGAGAGGACACATACCCAAGAACCCTTAGGAAAATCATAATACAATACCAGGAATACAACTTCAGCAGGCACATGAGCTCTGTTCTCCCCTGGCTGCCACAGTCACACTTCTGAGCCTGCATTTCTTGCCTGGAACAGCAGTCACTTTGCTATCTGTCCAGCCAGCATCCTTTTGTTGATCAGTGAAGTTTTGGCACTGCAGATGTGATAAGAATAAAAACATTTAAGCAATCGGTTAATCTAACAAATATGTTAAATATAGTGAGACAATGCCCACTGCTTTCATTGGCAACAGACATAAATCTCAGAGAAAATTGCACAGATGCAATCAGAGTTGAACACAAGAAGTGTTTGGCACATTTGAGCTCTGCTACCCTGAAGATAAGACTTGAAAAAAGGACAGACTGCCTATCAATACCTTCACAGAGCACACCCTTTTGAGCTCTATAAATACATTACATTCTCACCACAATACTTTTTCCCCCTAGGACTGTCTTTAAACATACATGCCCTCATTTCTATCCTGAAATATTTTTTTAGCATCCTTCTGATAACTTTCTCCAGCTTTGAATTATTAGTGAACTACTTAATTGTAGCTAACATTTTCCAACATTACTCAAAATCCCTGCCAATACAGAAAGCTATTTATAAAAAAAAATACTTTTAATAAAATATTTACAATAGAGCAGTTTTCAGCTGTTTGCAGGTGCCCCTCACAGTCAAGTCTTACTAATGAAAGGTGGGAAACAACTTCGTGGAGGAGACTGTTCCAAGATTTTCAATTAAAGCAAAGCTGTTTCACACTGTAATGGCTGAGTGATGTCTCCAAATTGAACACAATGACTCTTTAGGGAATAGTTGAATTTTCCAGGCAATTTATTTTATTAGAAATTCTCCTAAATTTTATAGATGTTTGCAAAAAATAACTTTTTGAGAATAAACTTTGTTTTCCACCTCCCATTTTTATGTTCCTCTCATGACAAACCATTTTTTCAACTTTTAGTGCCAAGCAAATGTTTTTCTCTCATTTGAGGTAAGAGTAAGAGAATCTCTAAAAGCTAATTGAAGTTGAATTTTTAATGCATTTTAGGTAAATCCTATTCAGCTTGCCTGTGTGCTTTCCTCTTCAGAATTAAAGTTGCCCTGATTTAAAACAATTTTAAGCCATCACAGCAGGAAATAAATGAAACTAAGAATTAAAACATTTTGAATTTTGAATGAACATGTACACATAATTTTTTAAAATATGATTTAGCTAATCTCCTTAAATTTCATACCTCTATTAATGCACAAGATATCTCCTGAGTGATCACAACAAGATTATTCTTAGATTGTTCAAAAATGCTCAGCTGTTAGTTCAGAGTTAAAAAGACACTTCAGCAGCCTTAAAACAAGGTGAGAGGCTTCAACTTCTCTTACAGCTCCAGAAAGAGCCAATTTGTTGTTTCCACACAGCACATGCCTCCATGCCTCTCTGGTTGGAAGCCAAAGGTCTTTCAATACCACCAAGTCTGCTGGAGTTTCATGAGATGTTTGGCCAATGCTCTCAGGCGTATGCTGTGATCCTCTGGGTTATCCTGTGCAGGGCCAGAAGTTGGACTCAATGATCCTTGGAGATCCCTTCCAAATCAGGATACTCAATAATTCACTGACAATTATCTGGTTTTTGCCTTGAAGTTGCAGCAATACTTCAATATGACTTTATGAAGTATTTCGTGAATTGATCTGACAAGACTGGCAATGCCTTTGTTGGTTTTTACCTGCTCAAGGATAATTAGAGAGTAAGAAAATGTTTCAGCTCATTTTTCTCATGTTGAACCCAGGAATGTCTCCTTGCTGCCACATTCAGCTGTGTCCAAACCCAGGATCTGGCTTACAGCATCCCCTCAACTCAGTTCCTCGCTCCAGTTCTCTTGTCTTCATGGACAAAAAAAGGACTCACAGACTGGAAAGAGCTGGGCCATATCTCAGCATAATCCAGACAGTTGGGGTGCCAGAGAAGAGGATATGCTGCAGAATTATTGAGGCAAAGTCACAGACACCACCACAGGTAGGCTGAAGAAGGATTTCTCTAAATCTGATTCATGCCTAGTTCAGGTTCCATAGAAAACCAAGGCCCCCAGGCATGAGAGAAAAAAACCTTCACAGGAGGTGGATGAAGAGAGCCATTCTTTCCATAATGATACAGCTGGCAGAGAAGAGAAATATGCAGGGATAAGAAAGAGATTTTACTAAAATCAGGCCAATAGAAAAGTTGCACACAGTGACCTCACAGGAACCAAAATATTGACATCTCCCAGCTGGTCAGATGATGAGGGAAAGATTGCTGTGGCACTGATAACTAAACCTGAGGCAGGGAGTTTTTCACCTCAGTTTGGAAGAACTTGACAGAGCTCAGGAATGTAGATGAGCGTGAACATGAGCACTTTTTCCATGTGCCACACTTAGAAGCATAAACTGACCTTGCCTGTTAGACAAAGGTTTACACAGACCTGTAGATATATGGCAATAGCTCTGATGTGGTTTTGGAGGCCTGGGACCATCCCAGAGGCCATGAATGGCTTGCAGGAAGGTTTGTTTTTCTATTGAACTGATACATCTTAAGAAAAAACCCTCACATTGATATGGACATGGTTGCCTAACATTGACAGACTTCACAGGTGGATAATAACTCATGAGATGATTGTTGACATCACAGTCTTCACCTCTAAATACCCTATGTGAGAACATAGTCAGGGAACAATTATTTGGCCACTTTGAAGGCATATTCTCTACACCAACATGGAAAATGCTCCACCTGAGCATCCCAAAGAATCAAGAGCTGAGAAGGCTCAGAGCTGACTCCAACTCACTGGCTTAAGTTTGCTGTGATACCTTCAGAGATGCCATTACACTGCCCTGTTCCACAGCTCAGCCCTGGCTCAGCACTAAATAATTTGTTCAGTTTTCAGAGTTACACTGCCCTTCATTAAACCTAAAGAATTACCTTATAGGGAGGAAGGCTCCTACTTTGCTCCTCACTTGCACAGCAGTGAAAGAACTGGCACAACTGATCCCCAAAACACAAAGAGTGTTTTTTTCCCATTGGTTAAATGAAATATTGAAAGTAGGCAGAAAATCCCCCAAAGCACACAGGGTAAAAACTATATTCCAGGGATTTCAAAGCACTTATACTAGGCTGTAAGTAAGTGGGCTCAAAGTTAGCATGAGTGACAGATAGGTGTAAAGTTATCCCCAAATAAACACATCTACATTGGCCAGTTCACCCAATGAAGTCTATAAAAGGCTGCAGGCTATAAAACTATTTGGTGGAAGGTTGTATACTCCTAGAGTACCACTGACATCTAAATATTGTCCTTTAATTTAGCATGCCTGAAGGCTGCAAGGCCAGCAGTGCAGAAGTGTAAAAGATGGACCTTAAAAAATTCCAGCCTTTCCCACAAAATTAGTTTTCTCTCAGGTTTTTCCAGGTTAGAAAGCTAGAGAAAGGGATCAAAACTTGGGGCAAACAGTTTTGAATAAAAAGAAGACAGTCTGAAATTTCTAGGGAGTTACTGGAAAAGAAATTACAGCTTGCTAACATCTTTCCATCAAATTTCAAAATATCATGCAGTCCCCAAGCCCAGGATAAAGTCTCTTTGAAATCTGTGGGCAGTATCACAAATATGAGATTGGGTATGCTTAGCATATAGCATTGCACACAAATTTTGTGAGCAGACGCAAACATGGAAGTTCACACAATAATTAAATAACAAGAATTAAATAAACAGAAAGCAGAGTAGCTCGGAAGACTCCAAACACCATGTCTTAGTTACTTAATCACCCTGCAAACACAGATTATTCTGGTTTTATTAGTTTCATGTTAAAATGCAAATCATATACTGTAGTTTTAATGACACAATAAAATAGAAAACAATTTTTGGCATAAAGATCTACTGAATAGATTTCTCCCCCACCAAATTGGCTTGTCCAATACATCCTCTGCTCAGTTTTAGTTCCTTCTCTACATAGCAGCTCTTTTGGTAGGACGCCAAAGCCTGTCAATTAACAGTAAGCCTATCCCTTATGAACAGAAGCAGGGACTGTGATCATGTTCAACTAAGATCAAGGATTAGTAAATCAGCATGGCACCAGATTGCAAGCACTATTTAAACCCCACAAGCCTACAAGCCAATGCAGCAATATTATATTCCATCTGGATGTGGAGAACAAAATCTCATAGTTACAGAGGAACTCAATTTTTACCTTTCCTGTGCAGGCAATTACAAGTCAACTTAAAATGAGCCCTGATTTAATCGTGTTGGCTCTCTCAAATGCCAGTTAGGAAATAACCCCATGCTGCCACCGCTGGTATCTTATCAAGGACTTTCCATCAAATTACACATATTTCATTACACCTACTATAAATTATAGAAGACTGCATTTTTTCTTGTAAAACCAAATATTGCATGAAATCTGGCACAAAGGTTTCTTTTCAGAGCTTGGAGAAGTGTAATGCTATTTCACCCCTTGCCTGGCACAGGGGGTTGTTTCTGCTGCTTGCTGCAGAATCAGGCACACTGCACATGGTAAAATATTTTGTTTACTTGATAAACAGAGCCTGAGTCCAGGGCTTTGCCAGAAAATGGCCATCCAGTATACAGTGTACATCCCATATTCCCTATAATCATTCTTTCCCTCAGGGATTTTTAAATTTTGTTTTTTCCTCCTTAAGAAAGGCATAGGTTTCTTTTATCCCAGATCAAGTGACAAGAGAAAGAACTGAGATGTTTGCTGCCAGGTAAAATACAAAGTCATGGAGGTCCAGGGGGATCTCATTCCACAAACCTACTGCCAAGTTGAAAACAAATGATATTATCAGAAAATGATCACAGAAAGCAAGCCTTGCTCAAAGAAAAACAGTCTTTATTAACCTCTCTTTGAAACGACCTGAAAGCAAAGTCAAAGAACAATGAGGGAGGGTGACCTGCCTCACTACTGCTGCTCCCACCAACCATCCTCAGCTGGAGCAATGCCTCATGCAGTGCCAGACTGCTGTTGACACCACTGTTTTGATAGCTCTGCAGCCAGAGAAGACACTTGGGCCTTTGGGCAGAGGGTTTACTTTAACACTGCCACCCTTGCTGAGCAATAATTTCCTGTATCTGAAAATTAAAAGAGAAGAAAGCTGATGCTCCTATTTTCAGCCTTGGTGCCTTTGACTTCTTTTTCCTATGACAAGCATCACGTAAGGAGAGAGTGAGGCCACCAGCTGAGAGGTCCTAATCTTGTGCCCAAGGGGTGTCTTGTGTTTCATGGCAGGCACATGGGCTATTTCTATGCTGTGGAACCCCAGAATATGTCAGTTCTTGGTCTTGGTGGCTTCTGCAGCCACTTGGCTGCACCATACTGGGACGAAAGCTTGGCAGCAGCCAGCCCCTCTCCTCCCTCCCTCCCTCCCTCCCTCTTGTCCAGTTTCCTGNCTATAAAAGGCTGCAGGCTATAAAACTATTTGGTGGAAGGTTGTATACTCCTAGAGTACCACTGACATCTAAATATTGTCCTTTAATTTAGCATGCCTGAAGGCTGCAAGGCCAGCAGTGCAGAAGTGTAAAAGATGGACCTTAAAAAATTCCAGCCTTTCCCACAAAATTAGTTTTCTCTCAGGTTTTTCCAGGTTAGAAAGCTAGAGAAAGGGATCAAAACTTGGGGCAAACAGTTTTGAATAAAAAGAAGACAGTCTGAAATTTCTAGGGAGTTACTGGAAAAGAAATTACAGCTTGCTAACATCTTTCCATCAAATTTCAAAATATCATGCAGTCCCCAAGCCCAGGATAAAGTCTCTTTGAAATCTGTGGGCAGTATCACAAATATGAGATTGGGTATGCTTAGCATATAGCATTGCACACAAATTTTGTGAGCAGACGCAAACATGGAAGTTCACACAATAATTAAATAACAAGAATTAAATAAACAGAAAGCAGAGTAGCTCGGAAGACTCCAAACACCATGTCTTAGTTACTTAATCACCCTGCAAACACAGATTATTCTGGTTTTATTAGTTTCATGTTAAAATGCAAATCATATACTGTAGTTTTAATGACACAATAAAATAGAAAACAATTTTTGGCATAAAGATCTACTGAATAGATTTCTCCCCCACCAAATTGGCTTGTCCAATACATCCTCTGCTCAGTTTTAGTTCCTTCTCTACATAGCAGCTCTTTTGGTAGGACGCCAAAGCCTGTCAATTAACAGTAAGCCTATCCCTTATGAACAGAAGCAGGGACTGTGATCATGTTCAACTAAGATCAAGGATTAGTAAATCAGCATGGCACCAGATTGCAAGCACTATTTAAACCCCACAAGCCTACAAGCCAATGCAGCAATATTATATTCCATCTGGATGTGGAGAACAAAATCTCATAGTTACAGAGGAACTCAATTTTTACCTTTCCTGTGCAGGCAATTACAAGTCAACTTAAAATGAGCCCTGATTTAATCGTGTTGGCTCTCTCAAATGCCAGTTAGGAAATAACCCCATGCTGCCACCGCTGGTATCTTATCAAGGACTTTCCATCAAATTACACATATTTCATTACACCTACTATAAATTATAGAAGACTGCATTTTTTCTTGTAAAACCAAATATTGCATGAAATCTGGCACAAAGGTTTCTTTTCAGAGCTTGGAGAAGTGTAATGCTATTTCACCCCTTGCCTGGCACAGGGGGTTGTTTCTGCTGCTTGCTGCAGAATCAGGCACACTGCACATGGTAAAATATTTTGTTTACTTGATAAACAGAGCCTGAGTCCAGGGCTTTGCCAGAAAATGGCCATCCAGTATACAGTGTACATCCCATATTCCCTATAATCATTCTTTCCCTCAGGGATTTTTAAATTTTGTTTTTTCCTCCTTAAGAAAGGCATAGGTTTCTTTTATCCCAGATCAAGTGACAAGAGAAAGAACTGAGATGTTTGCTGCCAGGTAAAATACAAAGTCATGGAGGTCCAGGGGGATCTCATTCCACAAACCTACTGCCAAGTTGAAAACAAATGATATTATCAGAAAATGATCACAGAAAGCAAGCCTTGCTCAAAGAAAAACAGTCTTTATTAACCTCTCTTTGAAACGACCTGAAAGCAAAGTCAAAGAACAATGAGGGAGGGTGACCTGCCTCACTACTGCTGCTCCCACCAACCATCCTCAGCTGGAGCAATGCCTCATGCAGTGCCAGACTGCTGTTGACACCACTGTTTTGATAGCTCTGCAGCCAGAGAAGACACTTGGGCCTTTGGGCAGAGGGTTTACTTTAACACTGCCACCCTTGCTGAGCAATAATTTCCTGTATCTGAAAATTAAAAGAGAAGAAAGCTGATGCTCCTATTTTCAGCCTTGGTGCCTTTGACTTCTTTTTCCTATGACAAGCATCACGTAAGGAGAGAGTGAGGCCACCAGCTGAGAGGTCCTAATCTTGTGCCCAAGGGGTGTCTTGTGTTTCATGGCAGGCACATGGGCTATTTCTATGCTGTGGAACCCCAGAATATGTCAGTTCTTGGTCTTGGTGGCTTCTGCAGCCACTTGGCTGCACCATACTGGGACGAAAGCTTGGCAGCAGCCAGCCCCTCTCCTCCCTCCCTCCCTCCCTCCCTCTTGTCCAGTTTCCTGGTGAAATGCAGACATGCACCCAGAAGTGCCCCATGGCACTGCCCAGACAGATGTCATTTGCATCAGCAGAGGACCACAACATAAGGGATGTGTGTCCAGGCATACCATGTATATTTGCACTTCTGTTTGGAATTCATCTGTCCTAACCTAATAGATTTGATAGTTAAGTATCTGTCCTAAGCTGGCCACGACTGGCTCCTTCTGTGTAATGATAAAAGAGAAAGAAGCATTTTGAGGGTGTGATTCATGCCACCTTAAACCAGAAGCCAAAACTATGGCCAAATTCTCTTCCATTTAATATAAAGGCAGTCAGGGAGATGAGTGCACACAGATATTTATTCTGTGGGTCTCTAAAGACAGCAGATACGAGTTTTAGTCTCAGCAGCATGGCCCCCTTTGCTGAACACCTGGAGTTTACTGAGATGAAAGTGTTTGAAAGTCATTGTCCTGTTAAGGACAATCTGAGATTCCAAATAATAGAAACTTAATGTCAATTATTTCTTCACACATTGCACACAGACCCTGAAACAAAGGATGGAGCCTGCAGATTTCTGCAATTCACTGCAGGACACATTAACCAGACCCAGCTGGTTCTGACCTCTTTAACGAGTATCCCACCAAATCCAATTTCTTAGCAAATCAGGTTTCCTCCCCCCTCAGAGAGCTCAATTCAGAAATCTCTCTTGCTCAGTGTTTCCCTGTGAGCAACATGGCTATCAGCATGGATATTAAGCATCAATCATCTTTTTGCACATCTGCTGTGCTGTGTAAAGGAATTTCTTTAAATGCTTACAAGAAGGAAGGGCTGTAAACCTCTCAATCTCTTTATTAAAAGCATTTTAAATGATGTTGCCAGTCATCTTAATGGAAGAGCCATTGAAATTCCTATGCATGGCAGTGTTTCTTCCAGTGACAAGTCTAAAAAGAGACGTTCTTCTATTTCCAATGGTGCAGGCACAAGCTCCTTATTTATAAATACAACTTTCAGTGTAAATTTAAGTCCAAGCAGCCTAGGAACAGCTAGCATATTCGTGAGTACATTCCTGAAAATGTCACATAAATCATGGTGCAAGTACTGAGTTTTGTTTAAGAAAATTGTCCCATGTCTGTCATGACAGAGGGATTGTTTTAGGAGAAGAGCTTTCTTAAAAATCAGGACTTTTAATTTAATAAATACCTGAAGCTCACTGAAGAGAAAAGAGTTGCTATGCAAATGAATTATTGCTAGTGATGCTATCAGGTTTGTCCCTTTAAATTGTACTTGCAAGAAAAAATTGTCTCACTTGATGTTTAAGCTACATAATTTCTCAGATGGACATTTATTGGCTTGCCTGGTGTCTGATGGTCTCTGAACAGCTAAGGAAGAGAAAGGAAATGAACAGGCTGCAGAAGTTCTGATTGTGAAACAATTCCTCTTTGGAAGTGTTACCATGCCAAGTGAAAATACAAGAACTGAATGTAATTTGGCATTGCTAGAACTTGTTAGTGCTTTTTCTTCTCTTAGCAGTATCCTCATGTGACAGGATTTGGTTATGAGGAAACTCCTAGAGCAATGCTCTATCAGGTCCGTGAGGAGTTTCAAAGCTTGTCTAAAAAGAGGGAGGAGAGATGGCAAGGGGAAGGGAGATCTACAAGAAAAACACAACGAAGCCTGGTGTAGCTTTCCCAGTTCTCTTTAAAGCCAAGATGTAAATGCCAAAAGCTCCTCCGTGTCCTTGAATTCTCAAACTATGAAGCAAATGTACACAACCCTTTTTTCTACCCCAACCATGCAGAAAAACCTTTCTATTGCTGAATTCTATTTCTGTGTCTCAGTAGAAGACATAAAACATGTTTAAAAAAGTATCCATTGCCAAGTACAATGGTATTTTCAGCAGAAATTTATCATTATATTTGTTAACTAGAGGCTAAAATAATAAATAATCACTAATGCTATCAGCTGATGGGTAGCATTTGTGTCAAACAGCGAAAGCTACTAACAAGCAGTACTACAGTTTCATAGCAGGGGCTTTTATTCAAACAAAAAATCCCCACAGGTTTTAGGATTTTTTTTTCCTGCCGATCTTCTGCTGAGCTTATCAAGCTGAGCAGTCATGGAATCAATCTCACTGAGGAGCCGCAATTTCTCCCCAATTCATGAAGCTTAAAATCACGGCTTTGGCAGCAGCCCTCCCACCCACCCACAGCTTTCATGGATCCAGATATAATGTAATTTTATTTTTATCCTGTGTGGTTTTACATGGAAACTCAGAAATACATTTGCACCATCACATCGCATCTATGAGAGCAGCACGAAAGCAAATTCTGCATTTGCAAGTTCGGAGACATCTTTCAAATGCTCCAGTCCCCAGTGCCTTTTGCGGGGCAGGAGGAAGACAGAAAGTACCTTTTTCCTTGCAGGTAGGTGACAAAATGACTGGATCTGCCTTCTACTCTGGTAGATTCCCTTACCTTTATGGACTATTTATACAGTCCTAAAACCACAGGACTGCTGAAATCCCAGTTGTACCCCTGTCCTCGATGCCCAATGAAGCTCAAGCATCCCAATTCTTTTTTAACGGATGTCAGTCTAACATGTTTTTAATTCCTCCAGTAATAATGAAGCCTCCCAGTGTTATTCCAGTATTTCTGCTTCCAGAGTTGGCAGGTTTTTTCTGTGTCTGACCTGAATCTGTATTTGATACAGTGTAAGTCTGTGGTTTCTCTCCCATACAGCTTAGACAAGAACAGTTTAGTCCATCCCTGCTGCAGCCTTTCATGCACTTAGAAACCTGCCATGTCACACCTCACTATTCACTCAGCTAGTTCAAGCAGGCTTGAGATGCTGTTTTCTGGAGCTCTGATCATTTTTACTGTTCCCCCTCCAATTACTCTTCCTAAAATGTGACACCCCAAACTGGACACAGCATTTCATACAAGGCCTTGCTAATGCAGAGCAGAAGAGAAGAACTGGACACGGCGTGTGCTGTATTGCTATTTATAAACCCAGCCTTTTCAGTTTATCTCCTATTTGCCAGGAACATTTGAATTCTATTCCCTGACCAGCATGCCTGCATCCCCTCTCAAGTTTTTGCTTATTTGCAAATGTATTGAATGCAGTTGCCATGCTATCATTTATGCTGTTAATGGAAACTGACCCAGACCACTGACACTCAGCTGCTCTTTTTCAGTGAACTGAAACATGTCGTTTCACAGTGGGGAAACACAGGAAATATTATTTTCTTTTAAAGTCTCTGAGTATGCATGTTTTGGTGCAGTTGTTTGTAATGGGACAACCTACAGAACTCCTGAATTTTTTATATTCCAAGAACTTTATCAAATTTCACTGCATATACACTTGAAACCTGGCTTCTTTTTTTTTTTTAATAGAGTGGTTTGGGTTTTTTTTTCCATTCTTTGTTTCACTTTGCTTTTTATCCACTCAGGATGAATAGGATCAAAGGAAATAGTCACCAAGGTGAAAGAATTACTTGTTACAAGACACTTGAAAATGGCTTGTTAAAACTAATGTTTTCTTGATAAATATATTCAAGGCTAGGAATAAGCAACCTATTCTATCAGGATACTCTGTGCAATAGCTGGGCAGGAGAGAAAATACTATTAAAAAATGAAAACCACCCCAATATTATTCTTCTGCAAACTATGAGTGAAAATTAATTCTCTAATAATTTGAACAGTTGCTTGGGAAGAAACCTGCCATAACAAAATTATTTGTTGGGCAAATAATATTTGAATAAATCCAGGTTAGGTTTAAATGCAGGGTTTTAAATGCAGCTGGGGCTTAAATGCAGAGCATTAACAAACATTTTCTTAAGAAATTTCATTGATCATCTCAATTCATTTTTCCATGGTCTTCTCCAGTATAGTTAAATCAAACTCCCACATAAAACAGTAGAGGAGGCTGTAATGAGTTTTTCTCTGAAGTGGACTTTAAGCTGTGGAGATAGGTACATAAAAATTAAGACAGATTCTTTTTTACCCTGACCATGACACCAGATTGTTCCTGCAGTCATTTCTTTTAAGTAGTATCGAAAAATGCTATGGACAGAACCTCCTTCTCCTAACACAATGCACACCCATGCAGTCGACCAACCTCGCTCCCCAGACAGATCCTTGCTCCTGTGCTTGTGTTATCATGCTCCCAAACTCTGGTTTTTGGTGTGAAACAGCATCCAGGAACAGCATGAGGGGACAGTTCCCTCTGGAGAGTGGAGACAGCAGACAGGCTGGGTGACACCCCCACAACCTGCCCAGTTCCCAAACACAGCCCCAGCCCTGCAGACCCTCACACCCCACTCTGCCACAGCCTGGGGTTTGTGCTATAAAACCTCTGCTCTGGGGCACTGAGGCACAGCCCTCTCACTGCTTCTGAAGTCTGGAACTGAAGGAACACATAAAAAATAGTAATTAGGTCTGAAGGGGCACCACAAGAGAGCCAGTGGCCTGCCACACCTGGATGTGGCTTGACTGTTTTAGGGAAGAGGAGGCCTGAGCAGTGGATAAAGACTTATCTGAGTGATAGACAGCCAGTTTTCATGATCTACAGAGGGGAAATCTCTCAGTCTACTTGTAGAAACCCTGTCCTAGACTTCACTTTGGTCTGGAGATTGAGTTTTAGAAATTTAGGGCATTATTTAAAGAATACTGCCTTTTCCAGCAAAAAATTAGGTTCAGATTGGGTGAGTAAGTTAGTTGTACTGGTGAAGACTTGCCTAGAGCAGTGTGAGGTTCTGAGTCCCTTGGTTACAGGAAACAGTGGGCTATTTGCACATTGCCCTGAAATAGGGGTGTTCGAGGTCTAAACTTCATAATGAAGTAGGATTTATCCTAGAGAAGATACAGCAACAGTTTTCAAGTACATAGAGGACTATTAGAAGTCCTCATTTGTTATTGATACATCTCATCCACACATATTTATTGATATGTGTTCTGTGAGGGCTGGAAAACACAGATTAAACAGCAGCAGGAAAATATCAGGTTAGGAATGACAAACGACACCACAGCAGGAGAAATGGAGAAGCAGTTGGACAGATTGTCAGAGGGGAAAATGGGACCTCTAACTTCAGGTTAAGAACAAGTTGGGTGAGACTCCCTGAGGAATAAGAGTGTGTAGAAGATTCTGCCTTGGGAAGACCTAGCTCAGCCCCTGAGGTGACATCCATGGCTCTACCAAAGGTTTCATGAGTGTTGCTGTGGGGTCAGCACAAGTAGGACAGAGAAATGAGTATTACTGATTAAAGGAGAGGCTGCTCAGAAGCACAGCACTGCACAAAGCAAGGATATCTCTGTAAAAGCAGGCAAAAGTTCCTTGAGGAGCTCTAATCTGTGAGCAGCTACCAAGTCTGGCAAAGATTCAGATGCTTTACACAGACAGCCAGTGAAAAAAGCGAGAGAAGTTAAAGGTAAACTTCACATTTAGGTCCTGGAGCATGTTCAAAGACCAATAAAGATGGTGAGGTTCTAGAGAACAAGTCTTATGAGGAGTGGCTGAAAGAACTGGGGTTCTTCACAGCAGCTTCTTTTAAGAAAGAAAAATACAAATAAAAAAATAGTAAGAGTGCCTACTGTTATTATTACAAGAACTGTCTCCTTTTCTCTAGCACTATTTCTGT
>VZRX01019101.1:0-14666 GCA_013398075.1 Notiomystis cincta | reverse complement strand
CCACCCCCCTGCCAGGACAGGGACTGGAGGCCACCCCGAGGGCAGAGCACGGGGACAGCAGTGCTGCCTCTCCTCTCTGAGCTCATGGGCTTCCAGGCAGGTTTAGTGTCTCTGAAATATCAGAGGAAGGGATTTCCCCCCTGTGGATGAAGAGGGTTTCCACAATTTTTTCTAAATGAGGTTAGAGAGATTCGTGGTTTAACAAGTCACATGTGGATTTTTATTTTGCCCTGCATGCCTCCTCTCTCCTCCCTCTGAAGGAAACTGCTCTCCTGGCCCCTGAGGTTCTCTTCCCTCTCCTCTTCTGAGCAGCAACTTTGTCCTGCTCATAGCAAACTCTGAAAGGGCCCTGTTGTTTACTTACCCCTGAAAGTAATTTCTCTGCACTTCTACTCTCATGGTATGTTTTGTGTTGGTGTTATAATGAGCAGGAAAATAAATCCTCTTGGGTACAGAAAGATTTTTCAATAAAGCCTGATAACCCTTGTATTTGTAAGCATTGGATTCTTTTTCATAGGAAGACCTATAAACTATTTTCAATTTTGATGACAGACATTTATAAAATCAGTGGCCCCTTATCATTTCAGGACTTCACTCTGCTGCATCTTCTTCCTAGGGCAAATGTTTATGGAAGAAGCTTATCCTTATCTTCTGAAACAGGCTTGCTTGTTACAGGAATCTACTTCCTTTGCTTTTGATGACATCTTTCCATTGGTCTTAATGGAGGAACACAACTTCTGAAAGTTTATAACCTACTCAGGCATGGCACCTCTGAGAATCCACTTAATTCCTTCCCTCTTTTTATTTTTTTTTCTTTTTTAAACTTATTATAACTTTGCTGTAGTCTGGACAGATATCATATAAACCTGCCTAAAAGGACAATGGGATTAGAAAACTTTCTTTAGCTGCAAGCCTGAATACTCAATTTTTTTTCTAGCTGTTGCTCAGTAAGAATGTTTTCCAGTTTGCATTTGCCATTCTGCCTCTTCCTTCTTCTGAGATTCAAAAGCATCTGCTGGTTTCTACAAGTGAAGCACAGGTGCATCAGTGCACCCACATCTTCCCTCCCCTGAAAAATCCACTTTTCAACTAAACAAAATACCAATATAACAAAAGCAAACCAAATCAGGCAGGAAAACAGAGCAGTCTTGTACAGGCAGTAGAACATTTGTCTGTTCCTCTCCTCCACCTCCCATGTACCCTGAAAATAAACCCAGAGTGTTTCCAAAGAAGATAATTGCACTGCAGTGGAAGAATTTGTGCTGGTTTGAGTCCATGTAATGAAAAACCCTTCTCATAAATCTGTTTGCTGGGGGAAGAGCAGCAAAATGCTGGGTTGATGTGAAACATATGATACAAAAGCACCAGTGACATTGAGATACTGCAGTGCCAGCCTCTCAAAGATGATTTAACCTGAATCTGCAGTAGGAGCTCCCTGAGCATCAGTGGTGGCTGTGGGAGAGATTTGGGAGCAGGTGTTTACTAACAGCCAGGGAATGTCTGAATGTTGCTCTCCCCAGAGAATTTTTATCCATCTTCACAGCTGCTAAAACACACTTGCTTCCCAAAGGGAAATGCTTATGGTCCCAAGAGGCAAAGAACTGCTGAATATCATCCCTCTATCTGTATTTTACCTCCCTGTTGGGGCCAGGTGAGGGAGCAGGCATGCCCACTGCTTATGGAAGCCCTAGAATCCCCTTTGTTCTTTGTAAAGATGACAGTTTCATTGCAAGGAGGATGTGCTGTCACCCACAGAGCTCTCAGCTTCTCAGGAAGGTCAAACACACGAGGCTGAGGGATGCAGTGGAAGGAGAGCCTAGGGAGGGCATGGCAGCAGCAATAGGCTGAGGTATCCCCTGCCCACCTGCTCTGCCAGCAGAGCTCGGGCCCTGGGCTGGCTGCAAGGGCCACCTGCCAGGCTCCCTGAGCTCTCAAAACCCCTGAGCTGCCCAAACCTGCTGCTCCAGCACATCAGAGGGCACTTGTGCTGCAGCCAAGGAGGGTTCAAACCTCCTGATGCCCCACTGCCCCTGACCCTCAGTGGTGTCCCCGTGCCGGGCTCACAGGCGGGACTGGCCGAGCACTCGGGCACTCAGAAAAGTCATGGCCTAGTCTGGAGCAGGGCTTGGAAAGCAAATCCTCTGTAAGTGCACAGAGGAGGGCACAGGCCAACAACAGGGATGTTATTGGGATGTTATTGGGATGTTATTGGGATGTTATTGGGATGCTCAGCCCTGCTTCCTGGGCCAGCCTTTCACAGCCTCACGCTGCTGAAAGGGCAGTGCTTGTGATGGGCAGAACCAGAGCTGAGGCCATGAGCAAGCAGAGCTCAGCAATGTGTGTTAGCCCTTAATGAGGACTGACTGGCTCTCAAAAGGCATGCTAGCACTTCTGCTTTAAAAAATGCTTCATCTCGAGGATGAATTCAGTATTTCTTGATCCTTTATAATTGAATCTGCTCAGACACAGAAGTTTTATGAAACTAATTACCTACTGTCTCTACTGGAAGTAAATATTGAAGGCAAGAACAATAAACATGGGCTGAAGTGTGCTATGCAAATAATATGTATAATTACCAGTTAAACCCATGCAGTCTGTTAATCACTATGTGGGTTTAGATGTTATTCACAGCAAAGCAAAGGCAATATGACAGGACAAAACTCTCTGTGGTTTTGTCCCTCATTGCAAATAACAGTTCATGAAGAAATATATTAATCCATCTGTATTGGGTGTTTCATCATTGTAACATAAATGATGAGGAAAATTTTTCCTTTGCCAAATCCCAGCTGCTTTAAGCTTCCTAGGGACTGCTTTTCTAAGAGTACAGAGTAGGGCTTGAGTCACTTGTACAATGCAGAGGGAGATTTTTCAGAAGCAGTGGGCTTTAAAGAAAATCTAATCCTACCAATGGTAGCAAAGTGGAGGCAGTTCTGAGCACTCCTGAAAACACTAATGGGTTTACTGTTTCTTTTCCTGCATTGAAAAATATGATGAAGAATATAGCTGAAGGCAAAAATATTGTAAAAAGTGGAGATAATCTGGGAAAAACTTTCATAACAGCATTGCTCAGTAGAAAAGACAAGCCCGAAATATTCCTGATCTATTAGGGTTAAATCTGGAAAGGGATCTGAGGTGAGCAGGGAGATTCTGCATTGGGAAAGCCAGAAGGGCAAGGTGTGTTGAGCTGGGGTAGCTCTGAGCTGTGAGAAGTGTTGAGTTCTCAAAGTTTTGGGGGATTCTTTTTGGAGAAAATATTTAGAAAAGGGAATCAAATAATCCTTTTCTTTTTCTTTTTCCTTCTCCCTCCCCTTTTCCTGTTGGGAAATGTTTCTAGAGCTGCTCAAGATCCTGGCATATATTTCCAACCTCCTCTTGTTCCAGGAGGTCTGGCTCAGCTCTCGACCTCTTCTCAGATGGGCTGTGATTTCGGTTTCTCTCTTGACAACAGTCTTGAATAAGAAAAGCTTCTCCTCGGCCAGCGCCCTGCATTCCAGGCTGCAGCACTGTCTCTCTCCATGGCTGACCCTGTGCAGCTGCCAGCAGCTCCAGCACAGCTGGGCCATTTTTGGCAGCCCGGGGTTGTGTCCTGGGGGCTGTGGCCCCTTCCCCTGCAGAGGGGAGCGGGGTGCTGGGCCCCACTGGGCTGTGGGTGTTGTGTCACCATCAGCCCCTCTGGCACCCAGAGCAGGAGCACAGCTCCTAAAAACCTCCAGGAGGAAACAAGAGGCTGATGCTGCTGCCTTGTGAGCTGGGAAGATGCATTATTCATCGTGTGCAGAGACAAGAGAGGGAGGGAAGATGCCTGGCAAAGCCCCCGGAATGGCTTATTTGCCCCTGAGTAAAATCTTAGGTTTGTTGAGTAGACTCCATAAATTTAGGAGGACTCCTGAAATGTCCAGATGTTTCTGAGCAGATGAATAATGTTCTCTTTCTGAAAGCTTACTGAATCTTTTATCATTTTATGCACTATTTGCATGGGCAGGTCTTCTGAAGGAATAGCAGTAAATAGCAACCTCTGGCACTGCCAAAGGTATCCAGCAAGGGAGGAGAGCCAGGGACTTCCCAAGAGTGGCTGTAGTGCAGACCTCTGCTAAATAGCCAGAAAATAAACATTAAATTAATGAGTTAAACCTTTCCAAGGAGCCTGAATGTAGCTGTGCTATGAGAGGGTGGCAGAGCATCACGGCTGTGCCCCAGAGAGCTGCAGCAGAGCGAGGTGTTGCACCCCTGGGCAGCCAGGCCTCCAAGAAGGATTCTGGAGTTAAGGCAGAAATTGAGTCAGCTCTCTCTGTTGAACTGATTCCACATTTTTGTCAGTTTGGAAATAGTTTCTTCTCCACGGTAATCCTCTAGCAATGCAGCTCCACTTAGACCAATCTAAACTGAAAGGAAAAGATTTCCCAGTGAGAGCTCTGCCAGCAGAGTAGGACAGCAGGACCAGATTTATATTTTTACCTTGTTTATTATCTGGAGAGTTCACACTCTCACCTGATTAGGCTCTCTCTTGTGAAATTCCCTGAATGCTTGAAACAGAAAATGTCCCTACCCTGCTGACAGGACTGGGCTGCCTCTTGGACAGTGGCTTTCTGTTTGTTATCTGTGTTTATTGGCTCTGCATTAACCAGCCATGCATCTCCTGTGCCTATGCCTGCACTGCTGGGTTAGTGCCAGCCATATGCATTTAATGAATTGAGCTGGCTTCCATGGCTTTGTAATGGATGTTTAATGATTTTGTGGCTTTCCTTCCAGATTCTGTTTTCCTCTGTTCTTGCCTGAAGACTTGGTTTACTTGAGTTCTCAGCCTCTGTGTGTGCTTTCTTCACTGATGAAAAAAGAGCCTGGAATGATTCTGAGTGTATATACATTTATTTGCTTGTTCTCTTTGTATGTTCATGCTTTCCTACAGCTACTCCCACATGCACACACACATATATATATATGTATATACACACAGATAGCTGTGTGCAGTCAAAATGAGATTTATCTCACTTGCTAAAGCCACCAGCAGGCATTGTAGTGCTGCAGCCTTGATACTCTGGTCACATTTACAGTGACAGTAAATGTGACTGACTCCAGCCAAGCCTGAGCTGACTGCTCAGGACTGATGCCCCAGGAGCTGGATATGACAGAGCCTCTCTCCCCTCAGCCCCCAGCTCTCCCTTTGCTCTCATGTTGCCATCCTTGCACATCAACTGGAGTGGCTGCAGCCTAACTCCAGCTCAAATCATGCCCAGGGTGCAGCAACAGCATTTGTTGCTGCTTTATTTGAAAGCAGAGCTGCAAGGATGGCATCAGCATCCATCCTTTGAGACTCAGCTGGTGCAGTGGCACGGGAAGCAGCTCAGCTCCTTCACAGCTCCTCTTCCTCCCCCAGCCTCACCCCAAACCTCCCAAACTAGGCCTCTGGAAGCTGGGAGGTGTCCATCCCATCAGTGTTTGCTGCCATGGACCAGGGCATGTGAACGTGCACAGGACATGAAGAGAAAGTCATGGACCCGAGGGGCAGAAGAGATTCCTGGGGCAGATTTTTGGGGAGGCACAGGTGGGTGGCTTGGCAGTCAGTGCATCCTTCAGGGAAAAGCACCCTGGGGCTGGGCACACTGTTTATCCACGTCACAGAAGGAGCTGTCAGGTGAGACCCAGGCAGCAGCCTGGGACCAGAGGACCTGGAGCTCAGCTTCATCTTCACTGCATCACCACTGACACCTCTCCCCACTCCATGCAGTAACATCCCATTGCCAGGATATCTGTCATTTTTATCAGTTCCTGCAGCTCAGCTGCTCAAAACTTCCTGCTAGTGTCATTTAGCCTCTCTCATCTCATAGATAGCTCCTAGCTGCTAATATATACTAACAATTTTCACAGTCGCCCGCTTTCCATCTGTTACAGCTTCACTGCTGCTTTTTTTCTAACTTCCTCTATGATCTCAGCTTGCCTTTGTTGAAGTTACACACTTTTTCATCCTTACTGTGAATTTTTGGGTTTTTGGACATCAAATAAAATGTCTCTAAACAGTTTTCAGCTCTCAATCATATTTCCTTCGATTTCAGTTCCTTCTTGCAGATGATTTGATTCATAACAGCTTCCAGGCTGGTGAAAATGGTGTTTCAGAGGTGCAGAGATGGCTGGTGGAGATTTTTTGCATGGTACAAAATGGATGTGATGCAATCATGCTGTCCTGAACCCAAGAGTTTTTAACTTTCAGCCCATGTGGTCAATCCTGCTGCCCGTGTAGCACTCCCAGAACACTGGGAGCAGCACCTTGAGAGTTACAAAATGTCATTTATAATTTCAAACCCTGGTGGAATTTAAGTATTATGATGTGAGTCCTCCAGCAGCTGTCTCCCACTTGGCAGCCTGCCTGAGCTCCGTGTGCAGACAGGTGAGGGAGGAGCTGATGTGCTCAGATTGTTTTGTGATTTGCCTGTCCTTAGCAGGCACCAGGTAACTCCTGATCTCGTCTGTGCTCCCTGAGCTGTGTGCCTGGGTGCTGTCTGACTCACATCTGGGAAACACAACCTTTGCTCAGCTATCTGCTGCTCTTTTGTTTTTACCCAGCTGATGCTCCCCAGGTCGTCAGAACCACTTTGTGCAATTGAGTCACATGAAACTTTTGGGTTTCAGCAGCAGAAAGGTCAAATATATTCATAAATTACCAGCTCCAGCTCTTTGTGTTTACTTACCAGACATACAGCACCTGTGACTCACAACAAAAACAATTCTCTTTCACTCCCTTGTTTTCTTGACCTCAAGTGGAGTCAATTCAAACTTTAAATTCATCCCCTGTCTAAGACCTGCTCGTCCTCAGGGGCAGGAGGTGTTCCAGACTTGCCTGAGGACATTTGCATTCAGGATTAGGGCTCCCAGGGAACATCTCAAGAGGAGCATCCCCAGGTGTCCCAGCCCTCAGGGCCCAGGTACCTGATGTGTTTCTGCCTGAGTGAGGAGCTGCAGGCTCTGGGGGATTCTCTCTTGGCTGACAGGAAGGCAAGTGCTGCTGGGCAGCCACAGAAAAGACAAGTACAGCATTGTGATCAATGGCAGGTCCCCTAATGCCTGGGGTTAGACCCCAGATACAGATCTGGGAATGGCCAGAAGAGAAGCCTTGAGGACTTTGCAGCACTCAGTGGAAATCCTTCATCTTTTTTATTAGGATGATGAAAGAAAAGAGGTGTTAAGTGAGAAGGATGTGTGCTGAAGGCATCAAAAAACCCATCAGCTGCTTTACCAGCAGTAATGGTTCTGAGTGGGAGGTTTGGGTGCTTAGACAGAAAAGGGTCACTAAGAGATCAGGTCTAAAATGGCACTGAGGAGCCTTCAAAGATAAATGGCAGATAGCTGATTTCCTACAGATTGCTGATTTCCTAAGACAGATTTCATTCTTAGGCACTGAAAACAAAATTTTCAGAGTCAGAGAATTTTTTACTGAAGTGCAAATTGAAACAGCTAAACGGTGTTTATGCATGTGTATGCATATAAATATGTATCAACTTCCCTTCCTCACTTGACATGATTGCAAAAGAAATTCCCATTCTGACTTTTCACACCCACATGAGTACAGGAAGAAGGAATTTAAAGGTTGCTTAAATTTATGTATCCACTGTGAAATTCCTGAGTACTGAAAAGTACATTTTGTTGAAGGGATATGAGTGCTATATAATTTACTGTTTGAGGGCCTCCAACTGAAATGTTACTGTACATCATCTAACACTCTTCCTTGAGTGGGAGTTCACCTTGCTTATCTCTGGCCAGAAGTTTGCAGTGTTATTCTCTGTGCATCAGCTATCCTCTACAATGGAATCAGCAGCATTTAACTGGTGTTACATAAAAGTCAATTAGTGCTCAGCAATCCCTCAACCCTCAAAGAGCATGAAGGAACTTCTTGCCTTCAACAGGCAAGAATGTGTTTGTTTGCTATTAATATTAATAGTATTGCTGTGAGCAATGGATTTTTGGGGATCTGAGAAGTGTGATATGCAAAATATGGAGGTATAATTCCAATGCATAAAGGAACAGAAAATCCACAGCTGTGAACCTTTGTCATCAGCACCAAGAGCCTCTTTTCGGGGCGTGTGGTGGCTCAGGAGAGGCAACCACATCCCACTGCCTGCCAAAATCAAATCCCTGACAGTTTTCTCCCAGCAGCTGGTCCCTCCCTGTGACAAAGCTGCAGTGACATGCAGGGGATATCCCTGTGCCATGGACAGCCTGCTGAGCTCCCCAGGGCTCAGATTCCTCTGAGCCTCTGCCTCATAGAGCTGCTCTTGGGCACGACACAGAACCGTGGAGCCTCAGGAGCTGAAGCAGGACTTGTACAGCCTTGGTGGATAAATGTCAGAAATTTGACTTTTCTGTCTTGGAGAGCAGGCCCCACAGATGATTCTACAGCAGAAAAACATATGTCAAAGAAAATGTTTCATATCTCCAGCCCTCACTGAATTAACAGGCTTGGGACACTCAGTCAGAGAAATCGTGTCCTGGTTCCTCTGGGCTCCTGCCTGGGCCAGCCTTGACTTCAGGAATGCTGGGGCTGTGGGAGAAGTATTGAAAAGGCCCAGGATATGAACCTGAATTTAGGGCCAGGGATACTCACAGAGGATTTCCACATTGTGCAGATTGCACACAACAAATTGAATTTGATTTCCTTGCTGGTTGGCACAACTGGCTTATTGTTGTGAATGTGTAACTAAATAAATGTAAATAAATACGTTTTCCTCATGCTTTGTGGATAAATGTCAGAAATGTGACTTTTCTGTCTTGGAGAGCAAGCCCCACAGATGATTCTACAGCAAAAAAAACATATGTCAAAGAAAATGTTTCATATCTCCAGCCCTCAGTGAATTAACAGGCAGCTTGAATAGCTGCAGTCACTGTTTGAATTGCTTTCATGCTACCAGCTTTTTTAGGGAAACTTTATGACAGCAAAACAACAGACTTCATTTGCCACAAGTCTGGTAAACAGAATGAAAGGATTAAGAAGAAAGAAAAAATATCAAGGATGACACTTCAACAGCTCTGGCTCTCCTGAATTCACCAGTGCCAGTTATGTCAGGCCTGCTCTTCCTCCTTTAAATTAAAACTGTGTTTTGTTTTAGAATAATTTAATTTCCCATAAGATATGCACTGGAAAATCCAAGCTGGATTTTTTTCAAAAGGTTAGAGGCTCAGAGCAGCTGAAGAGTAGTAAAGGAGTCATATTTAGGCAGCCTAGAACCCACCAAGTCTCTGTGCCCAGGGCTGCTCACTGTCCACCTCTGGGACTCACAGAATTTATTTCAACCCTAAGCCCCAGTGCTGCTCTTAGTGGGACTGCCAATATTTAGGTAAATCAATACCTGTTTCCCAATGCCTACACAAATATTTGTGTGTGAACAATGTCAGCCAGGGCTTCCTACCTTTTCTGTGGAAAATTGTGTACCCAGACCAGCCAGGAACAGATTTCCTGGTGACCTGGTGTGGGTCAGCCCCATCTCTGCTGTTCCCTTCCCATCCTGAATTCTGAAAAAACATTGACCTTCACGAGCAGGAGGCAGTACTTTCATTTAGAAAATGTGCAGTGCTGTAATAAACTTAATCTTTATTAGCTGGGGCACATAGAGCAAAGTTTGCAGTAATTGTACCTTGACTCGATAGATTAAAAAAGAATAAAATCACTTTACATTTGCCCTTGATATAAAGCATAAAGAAAAAGAAAGAATATACATATAAAGAATTTAGTACTGCTTAGGAAACCTAAAAGGTAAGTTCAGAGAAAGTTGTGCCAAGATCCAAATGTGTCCCCAGATGTTCTTAGGTCTGACACCAGAAGGATTTAAATGTACAAACTCAACAGCCACCACAAGGGTAGCTCAAAATCACCAGTTTTGTTGAATGGCCTCAAACTGACAGTTTGGAAAGCCCCAGGTGCTCTGCTGGGACAGAGACCTGGAGAAGAGGAGTGTGAGAGTCTTGTCCCAGCAGCAGCCCCTCCATCACCTCTGGGACCTGGGCAGGGCTCTGGGCTCTCCTCTTGTCACAGATGGGGAGATTTTGTTCAAAGAATTGTTCCTGATTTCTGTGAGTAATGTGTTTTCTCCAGCCTTCATCCTGCAACAACTGCCCCATAAATCAAGTTCAAGAGAAAATGTTTAGAAAAGCAACCAAAAGCTTCATAGCTTAAGGCTTTTTTAACCACTGCTGAAGATCTATAAATGTGCAGCACATACACAAATGCTGCATCTTCAACTTATTTAATTATTCAGGAGTGGTCACCAGTTTTGGTAACTAGCCAGAGGTTTTGACTGTGTTTGCACCAGGGCACATCCTGCTGCAACTGGCCTTGTGTCTGTCATTAAACACAAGAAGAATTCACAGCAGTAAAACACAGAGCAGGAGTCAAGAAGTTCACATTGTTGAGAAAGTGAATGGCTTGAGGGCCAGAGACACAAACTGGGGTATTTATCAGTGCTCTCTGATTTTATTGATATGAAAACAGGAATAGCAATGGAACATATTCTCTCCCATTAATTATCAGGAATCTCCTTTTACTAACAGTGAGTTTATCTTTTCATCACTGGAGGAGTTGCTGGCTGCACTTCTGTTTGTGTTTTCCCCGTGCCTGTTTGGAGGGGGGTGCTGGCTGTGGCTGGGGTAGAGTTCATCTTCTCCTCAGCAGCTGCTCCAGGGCTGTGCCTGGTTTCAGCACTGGCAACAAAGGTAACACACCCGGGCTTTGGTGCTTGCTCAGAGGTGCTCACCCTGCTCAAGGACTCTGCAGTGTTCTGTGGGTGCACAGGAGGCTGGGAGGGAGCACAGCCAGGACAGCTGACCTGGCCAAAGGATGTTCCATCCCTGGGAATGTCCCTCCCAGCACACAAACCCCCAGGAGGGGCCAATCCCTGCTCAAAGATGGGTGGGCATTATCAGCTGAGGGTGAGCCATGGTATTTGCATCATTTTTTTGGTGTTTTATCTCTCCTCCTCTCCTTTTTATTACAATCACTATTACTGTTAATACCAGCATTATATTTTATTTTATTTCAATTATTAAACAGTTCTTATGCCAACCCATGAATTTTACTTTTTTTTTCCCAATTCTCCTCCCCATCCCACCTGTGGGAAGGGAGCAAGTGAGTGGTGCTTAGTTCCCAGCTGGGGTTAAAGCATGACAAGAGGATTTTGAAATAACCTGTGAAACTCACACTTGCTCTGCTTTCCTTTGCTTTGTAGTTACACAGCTCTGTTGTAACTTTCCTTTTGAAAATATGCACAGGGGTTAAATCCCACTATCAACTTATCTTCAAACATATTAGCTTTCTTTTTAAATCCTGCCTCTTCAGCAAGCCTTCCCTAAGCCTTCATGTTACAATCAAGGCTCTAAGTGTAGCACAAAGGCTTGGTAAGCATTGACATCTGGCTTTTTTATATGAGGACCAGTCCTTAATTGCCAGTGATTCTCAGAAGTCCTTCAAGGACACAAAAGACCTTTTTAGTGTTGAAAGTGCATCTCCTGGATCCACACACTTAAACAACATTATCAGAAAGCTGTATTTCCTTCACATTTGTAATGAACATGTCAGAGACCTAATTGCTTCAAGTCAAGGAAAATAACCAATCCTGCACTGTCAAAATGGTGCTCTTTTTAGAAGAAGTAATGGATCATATTGGAAAAAGACCCATTTTGCCTGCTCAGAAAACCATAAACCAACAAGTGAAAAAACCCACCCACTAACAAAAATATCTAAACCAAGTGCTCTCAGTTCAGCTTCGTTCTGTGGTTCAAATGATCAGGAACAATAACATCACACATCTGCTCTAGACCTCCCTGGCTCTTCTAATTAATAGTGGCCTGAGGCAGTATTTATTTCTTAGCTCATGAGATAATAGGTTATTGATTGATCTGGGAGCTAATAGCCAGGGCTGTGTCTCACACAAGAAGTGATTGTGTGGATTGAAGTTCATCATTGATCCCATTTCCACACACTCAGGGGGATGATACATTCAACTGTCACATAAATAAGAACAAAAGACCCTTAATGACATTTATTGACACCTAGAGATGTGATTCCTCCCTGGCACCCACCCCCAGGTCCTGTGGTCAGCCCACAGCTGGCACTGACTTGGGCTGGTGTTTTCTCTTCAGTGGCTCTTCCCTGCCATGAGCAGGGACACAGGAGCAGCCTGGAGCCTTCTGCTCCTGCAAGGATGGTCTGGATTTCGCTGCCTGCTCTCCCTGTGGCATTGCCACCTCACCACAGCACCCATGGAGAAACTCAGGAGCCACGAGAGGAATGAGAGAGCCAGAGGAGTGTTTTAAAGGGCTTTAAAAGGCTTGGTGGAGATCAAACCCAGCAAGGAATGGGGTTGGAAACGCAGCGTGGGATTGAACACAAGTATTGAACAGCAAGCACACGACTGGAACTGCTCAGCTGGGCACAGCTGAGAGCAACCAGTCTAAGGAAAGCCTCAGGATCATAAAATCTGGTCTCAGTGCAGAATATTTGGTGAAAAACATTTGTTTCAGATATATCACTTTGGCTGTTCCAAGTCTTAACATCCAGAACCAAAAATTCTACTAAAACATGTATTTCTGAAATGTGTTTCCCAGGCATGGAGGTTTCAATGATTTGATATCATTCTGCTTGAGTTCCTCTGAATTGGGATATTCAGAATGAGAAATGACAAAACAGAAAAATAACCAAAACCTAAACCAAAACCAACCAAAAAAACCCAAACCAAACCAAACCAACAAACCAAAACCAAAACAAAAATGAAATTGAATAAATTGAAATACTGCTTTGTTTAGATGGAACCAAAATTAAAATGACCATTTTATATCAAAAGATTTTGAACCAGTTCCTCTGCTATTCCCATTCATGTCCATATAATAAATGACATTAATTTACTCTCTATTAGGAGTCACCTGGAGACTGCTACTGAAAACCAGTTCCAGAAAAGTACCTGACCCTCTCTTGCAGCCTTGTGTTGGTGTTACTGAGAAATGCCATTTGTTTTTTCCCAGCCATGCAGGTCCCTTTCACACAGTTCTGGCTGGTCCTGCCCATCCCCAAATTCTGAGTGGACCCAGAGCCCCTTTTGAGACTTGTCTGCCCATTTATTGTTTTTAATCTGCCACAGCAGCTTGGGAATTAAATTCACCCTCCACTTTCCCCAGGCCCCTGACCTTTCCTGAGCTGTGACTGAACCTCTGTTTTTCAGGTGCTTGCCCAGCTCAGGCAGGATTTCCCAGTTTGCTTCTTCACCTCCATTTAATTTTCAGGGAAGACACTGCTTATGAAGGTACATGATGGGAACCTAAAAAGCTATTAATTTATTTGACATAAAAGCATTTTGGAACTGTGCTGCTCAGTGGCACATGAACCTTGTTTTTATTAAGCCATGTAATGGGGAAAAAACTAATATCAAATCCAAGGAAAAGCATTAAAAAGCTGTTTTGCCCTAAGGTACAGAAGCTTCTGAAAAGCATGGTATTTTCTCCTCTTTCAACTATTACAGAGAAATAGCATTTTTATTCTCTCATTTATGTCAGTTAGGATAGCTAATGATATATATTATTAGAAGACCCAGAGCCAACCTCATCTCATGTTAGCATTACATTCCCTTCTTTGCATCTCTGCTTTTCTGACTATTATGTGCCATCCAAACAATTTCAGATACAGTTTCAATTACAGCAAATAACAGGATTCTTGAGGAGGTGTAAATGCATCAAATATTTTAGCATGCCTGTCCTGCTTGGCAATAGCTGAAGGACCTTTCTGCATTTCCAGGGAAGGAGCTGGAGGTGCCCATCTGCTTTCCATCAGGCAGCCTTTAAAGTTTCTGTGCAATGCTAAGGGGATAAATATTATCTACAAGCATGGGAAAGAGAATGGCTTGCTGTTTAATTATGCACTTTCTCCACAAGTGCCCATTAAGAGACAGTGTCTGCTTTTATTTTCTCTAATTCAATACAAATCCAACAGTAGCTGCAATATCAAGTCCTAAGCCCAGCTACAGAAATTTTGTTATATGATATTGTAGTTTTTGGCTCAGGTTTGAGCAGGCCATGCTGGTTAATGAAAATTTCCAAATGGATGTCCATGATTTCAACAAAGCCAATGTTTTGGGGGAAAATAGTCTGCAGTGTGGAAAGAAATTAGATAGATTTTGTCTGAGTAATTAATTGAAATGAAATGCTTAATTGAAATGGAATGCAGTGGGTATTTGTTACTTACTGTGCTGTAGCCTGACTATTGATTCTCTCTGCAGAACTCTAAAACTACATTTTTTAACACTGAGGATCTTCTCCTTCTGGGCTTCTAATAATAAATTTAAAATTCCCTTCTTGCTTTGGGATCTGGATTTAAATGAAGTAACGTCACAAAAGACAAGTGCTCTGAAACAGATGAGCTTAATTTAATTTAGGGTTAAAAAAACCTCCTGCCCTGACTCTCACGACTGGGTGCAAAGATGTGTCAGCACAGAGTCCCTGGGATCTGTCTGGGGATACATGCAAAATGTGAGGCTTTCCACGAGTGCTTACGGTGCTAACAGACCTCCTAAAACAGAATAATGGGGACAGAGGTTTGTGGCTGAGCACGTTGTTCTCTTTCTCACTGGCATCTGCACCTGCATTTTCCATTTATCCTCCAGGAGAACACACTCCAAAGGACTGTGGGCTGGGGGAGG
>VZRX01019096.1:2277-16278 GCA_013398075.1 Notiomystis cincta | reverse complement strand
AAAAAAAAAAAAGAAAAAGAACACAACTGACTTTTAGATGGGTTCCTTATGTTCTGCATCATGAGAGGACTCATGATCATCTCATGTCATCTCACGTTTTCATGCAAATTTGGAGACTGCTGTCACAGGAAGAAATAAGGCCAAACAAGCAGAGTTTTTCACTGGAAATTACAGACTTATATTGTGTATAGTCAGGGAGCAGAACTCAGTGGGAAAAGAAAATACCCTTAAGTGTAAGAATTTCCTNGTCCCTTGCTTGGATTCCTGAACTTTGAGTGATCAGATTTTTTTCTTACTTTATCATAGGAGAAGGTAGTTAGATGAAATGCTTTGTCCATTCCCTACTTAAATACAAAAGTTGATGTGTCCCTCTTTTTGTCTGTCCACGAAGCCAGTGGATTACAAACTTCCTTGTCATGTGATATTTTCTATGTTTACCAACCAGCAATCTGAAACATCTAATGAGGTTACTTTTTCCATTTTCAAGATAAAATTGGTATATAATGCTTTTGTGATGGCCTGCACCATAAATTTTCTAAAATTGCTCTGTTTTTCCCTGTAATCAGAATAAAATAACTAAGGACTCAAAGATCGAGAGGTAAGACTTCATCTGGGAAATCTGCACAGCTAATGTAACAGTTAAGTCTGAAAAATTAAAGGGGACAAATCATAAGGAAATGCTTACTTATGTACTTTATTATTTGACTTCATCTTCTCTGCTTTTTTCTCCTATGCTGTCACATGAGAAAAGCTAGACTGGGCTCTGGCTGCTTCTCCAGAAGTCTAGGAGCAGTCTCTGCCAATTTGTACCACATGACGTAAGAAAACTTCGAAAGGAATTAATGTTGATGCCACTTTTAGAACCACTAAGGCTCTGGAGGAGAACCATTTGCTGGAAAGAGCACTTCCAGAGCTAGTTCCAAAATCATTAAGAGCTTAGATCATAGAATGGTTCTTAAACTCCATTACATGTTTTTGCTCCATATTTTTTTCTTAATTGCAAACCTCCTGAATCTTTTGAGGTAAGCATGTATGTTTCTCTAGTGTTCCTCTTTTATATTTAATCTTATGCACTTCTGGAGCATCTGATCCATAAAAGATCTAAGTAATGAATACAGCCATTTCTATTTTATTGTGACCTCTCTTCTTTAAAATAGATCTGAGAGGGAATGTTTCAGTGGTTAAGCCTAAACACTTTTCCTATACTTATGCTTTGTTTCACAGTAGTTATACTATCCACTGCAATAGTAGAGATTTTCCAAATGCTTTCTGAACCTCCTGGAAAATTTATGTGCAATGATAATCTATATATAATTTTAACACTTGAATCCTGTCATACCACAGGTTTGGAGAGAGTTCAAGGAACCCCTCAGAAAAATACAGCAATTGTATTATGGTTCCTAATATTTATTTTACTCATCTGGCCAGACTGTTCGTCATTTTTTTTTGTGGCTTAACCTTTGTAGCACACACACAGAGCAAAATTTCAGCCATGTTCAGTTTCAGAAGAAAAGGAGACAACCAAATGAAATTTGTTTCTATATAAAAAATTTTGGATAAATTTCTTGGTATTCAGACAGCTCCAGGCCAATATCCATGAAGAAGAAAAATTCCACTTTCTTGCAACCCACTGACTTTTGTCTTGTCTTTCACATAATCTAAATTCATGGGCCTACTGGGAAAAAATAACAATGGCTAGCCAGATAACATAAATATGGGAAAATATCACTCCAAAGACTTTCTTTTGATGGCATAATTGATTTGATGCCGTTCTTGTTGTAAAAGTTATCAAAGATCTATAATATTATGCCTCTAGTACAACAGTTTGCTTTAGTGACTTGGGTAATATTCACAGAAATGGAATCTCCAAAACAAGTCTTATGTCAGAAACATTCCATTAGAAGTGACATTTGTGCAGAGAAACTTTAGATTTTTCTTGTTCTAAGACCTCACTCCCAAAAGTTTCTGCTTGCCAAAGTGATAATAGGGCTTGGAGTTCAAGGTGCTTTTGACTGAGTGCCAGGTATTTTGAGATGCCTGCAGCTAACACATCCTTGCTTGACAAAGCAGCCCGTCAGTTTGTCTGCTAAGCTCCTAGTTATTGGGAGGTCTCCTGAAGATCTGAAGTGTAAGGCATCATCCACAAAGATATCTGTGGACAATTACTGAATATTTTTGCACTTGTCAACCTTTCCTGTTAAGTGCTTCTCTTTGGAGATGGAGGAATTCTCCAATTTATGGATTAGAAGCCTCATTTATTACTCTTATGTTAGCATGTAATCACTGCTTCTCATTCACTGCTATGACTGTATGAAGTGCTACTAAGAAGCATTTGAGCAGTACACCTTCTTGCTAAATGCATTATCTAGCACATGTTCAGTGAGGGAAGATGCTTAAGAGAAAAAAAAAGGAAAAAATAAAAAGAAATAGTAGCACAAAAAGCCTCCTAACAAAACTCTTTTTACAACTGAAAGATTGAAGTGTAGCTTTTTGTTCTGAAAGAAATATTGGAAGATTAATTCTTCTCATAGAAAATAATTTTTCATCTCCTGACATTATGAATGTCATAATAAAGCTTCCCTTAATCATCCTTGTAGAAAAAGAAATGCCCAGAATACTCCACGTTATTTTTTTAAAGTGATCTACGTTCTGGTGTTTCCCTGTAGGGAGTGTTGGAAAATATTTGAGGGAATCAAGATCAAATAATCATGAAGTACTATTTTAGTCCTGTAATTTCATATTTAATAGTGAGTACCATCTATTTGATTAAAGACACCAGTGCTTAGATTGGTTTATGGCCTTGTTTTTTTTTTTGTTTTTTTTTTTTGGTTTTTTTTTTTTTTTGNTTTTTTTTTTGTTTTTTTTTTTTTTTTGGTTTGGTTTGGTTTGGGTTTTTTTTGCGTTTTTTTTTTTTGTTTGTTTGTTTGTTTGTTTTTGTTTTTGTTTGGGGTTTTTTGGGGTTTTTGTTTTGTTTTGTTTTTGTTTTTTTTGTTTGTTTGTTTGTTTGTTTTTTGTTTTGTTTTGTTTTGTTTTGTTTTTTAACCTAAATTGCAGTGTCCATTTCTTTCCTTTCTTTTCCTATCAATAGGCATAAAAAATTTTGCTTTGTGGGAAGTGGACCATGAACATCTAGGACAAGAAAGTTGAAAGATGTAGGGTTTTCCAAGTGTAGATAACACACAGTTATTTACATTTACATTCCAATCTGTGCAAGAATGTTCTTGCACCAAATCTATCACTGTAATAACTCTACACCTTTCAAGTTCACAATTAAATAAGATTGCTGTCATTTGTCAGATGAAAAATTTTTTACATTATTCCCTTCTGTTACAGAGAGTAGTAGGAATAGCAGTAATTTTAAATTTGTTACTGTTTAAGAAGCAGGGTTATAAAGGGAAGTTTTGAGTTTCATATAAATGTGGAGAGATTATTGTCATACCCAATTCCTACAGGAGTTTTAGACCATCTGAAAACAATACCAAACCCCTGTAGACTCTGCAGATGAGACTCATACTGGAGTTTAGCTCAGCTAGACTCAGAGCTTGCTAAGACTCCAATGAATGATAAGGTATATTTATGCTGTATCTGTATTTTTCTACCCAGGAATGAGAAGGAATTGCAGGAAATTGAAAGATGAGAAAAATTAATTGTAGGAAAATGAGAAGGAATTGGACAAACATTGTGTGCCATCAATGTATGTGTGTCCTGAACATCCAGCCGTAGTAGAATGTGTTATTTAAAGATTATTCTAGTCCAAGCAAAGATAAAAATTATTCTAAATCTCAACTGGAAACCTCATTTCTGAAGTCTTTGGTTGATATTTTCTAGCATACGTATTTCACATAGATTGTATTCTTAAGCACAGGTTTTTATCGAAACCAATTTTGGACTATTTTTCAGAATAAACATACTTTCTTCTATGATGTGTACATTTGCAAGAGTTACACAAACTGAAACTAATTGTTGGACTTTATGTACCCACATAACAGATTTCCCTACAGCATAGATTACTTGAAAGCATCACACCTGGCTTTCCCTTTTTACATGGTTGCCATATGGAAGATAGACAAATTTGCAGATGCTTTCCTTATCTTCATGGAACTCAGTAGACTATGCACAAACTACTGAAAAAATAATTTTTAACCCTACAGTGAAAGCTGGTGTCAGCACTTCTGTTACTTTAGCACAGTGTATGTTTGTTATTGAAGATTAAATCCTGGGTTTTATTTATTCTTATAAATAGTGTCCCCTGGGAACTGAGGACCAGCAAGATCCCCACTGTTATCTAATCCAGGTACAGGGATGTTTTCTTTCCTGATCCCGATTTCTAATGCAAATCCATAGCAGCACATTCTGGAAATCTCCACAAAGACAGGGGGAAAATGATAAAATTAATAAATAAATAAATTTCCAGCGTTTATTTTCTTTCTCTTTGAGAATAAAAACAAAAGAAGAAATAAATACAGAACAGATGTTAGCTACACTACTTAATATGCTACAAGAAGGCACACTGATGTTTCAGTAATTGCAGACAGAGCTGAACCTGAATGGAATGAAGCAGAGATTCAGCAGCTCCCACAAAAATAAACCTGTGGTATAGACAGAAACATTAGACAAAGTTGGTTTGAAAACAACATTTTAATTATTAAAATTATTTTAGCCAATGTATTCATGATGCAGAACTTTTGTAAGTCTCAGGTTTTGCACTCTCAGGACCATAATTACATTTACTTATAAATATAACAAAAAAACTTCTCTCAGACTGTTCCAGACACAGTCTTTTACCATGCAGTATATCTATATGATAGTTTGCAAGAATGTATCAGGTGCTAACTTGAGCCAGTTGGGAAAAGGCAGCCTTTTCTTTATTGAAGCTAGTAGATCATCAAGTTATTCATCTTATCCTTAGTGTCCTTTCTTGCCTTTTGGTCTCAAGAAAATGTAAATCAAAAGCTTTTTGAGTTATGGTTCCTGATGATTCACAAGGTAATCTTGCAAACACAGCAAGGAAATATACGATTTGCAAATTGCTTAAATGACATCTTTGCTATTACCTTAAATTATTGTTGCAGTAAATCCTGTTTTACAATATTTCAGCTTGATAATATTTTAAAACTGTACCTTTATCAAGATAAATACTCTGCTTTTTATTTGCTTGCGTATTTTTTTTAACTTTCTGCCTACTTAAAGACTGAATATTTTATCTCAAAATCACCGAAGGTTCATTTCCAGCAACTATGCGTATTTAAACTAATTCTAAATCCTTAGCTAATGCCAATTTTTATCCAGAATTACACTAGGATTTGCCTGAAAATTAACATTTTCAAATTGCTAAAGGTTTCAGGTTCAGAATAACTTTGGATTAAGCATAATGTTTGCCTAGGTTTCTTAAGAGTATTACATTCCCTTCCAATTCCTAAAAGCAAATAACAATTTATTAACTATTTCAGCCCTTGGACATATATTGTGAAGTAACATCTTCTGGTTTGTATGGGAAATACTGAAGAGATCCAATTAATAGTACCATGTTATATTTATCTTGGCAAAAAGGCAGTCTAACTTCATGAAGATATATCTCCATTGTCTATATTAAATGTAAGATACCTGTAAAGAATTGAGGTTATAAAAGGCTAACTCTAGATCTGCCTAAATTATAATAACTTAAAAAAAACTTGCTTACTGAAGCATGTGCTTTCAAGTAATTATTACTTATTGGTGATGGTGCTGTTTTTTTGGTTTTTGTGTAGAGAACCATCAGAAAGTGAGTTGACAGTAAGAGTCCTTGTAAGATCAGAATGTGCTTTCAATGGACAGATGTCTTTCAGATAACAGGATTTTTATTATTTTTAGGGATTCTAGTAATTTATATATTTGGTATATGTAATATATATATATTTGGTGACATATTTAATATGCCATATGCATTTTAATTTCTTTTATATTTCTGCTTTTATTATAATTTCCATAAGAGTAACATCTCAGACATTATTCATCCCACAAGAAAGGCCTTACTACTCAGCAATTGCCTACAAGTCTGGAGGCACCATTTTATGCCATTCATTGTGTCCTTTGAATTACAAATTCTTCTGCAGAGATACATAAATATAAAAGAACATATTATTTCCTAATAAAAAATTGCAAAACTACCTAACATTTTTGTTATTATTGTGATTGTTGCTTGGGTTTGGGTTTTTTTATGTACATGTAGAATTATTATCTGAATGCTACTTTTTAAAAGCAATCAATTATTTAATCAGTAATTTTGGGAAATAAAGCCCTAAGACCATGCAATCTTTATGAGCTACACATGTGTTTTGAAACTATAAACCTATATTATCATTATCGGTTAATGAACTCCATATATAACAATTCCTAATGGAACCCCAGTCCAGGAATATAACTCACATACTGGATTGAGACAGCTCTTCAACATTCTAGATATAAGATACAGATTACTTAGGTTCCTGAGTTATTTTCCAGCAAAAAACCAGAAAAAAAAAAAAGATAGAATAAAAGCTCACATAACAAAATGAAATTTTAAGAGATCAGCTGTGTCTTCCTTTGCAAATTTCCTGGGGTTTTTTAATAAGCCAAAAGGAAAATAAATAAGATTTTAAATAATATGAGGAAAAATCCTCTGAAAAAGATTTCTAGCAATATCTTAGTGAAATAGATTTCAAGGAAATTTTTGTTAAAGTTAAAAAATAAAGAAACCAAGCCAAACCAAACCAAACAACCTCCCCCAAAAAAACCACAAAACCAAACAAATGAAAGAACCCCCCCAAAATATCCCCAAAATAACAACAAAAACAACAACAAAAAAACAAGAACAAAAGAAAAAAAGATAGAGTGTTTTGTAGGCTCTTTTTTTTTCTGTAAAGATTTCCAAGAAGGTTTGATGCTAACACAAATCCTAATGACAAATACTTTGCAGCTGAAAAGCTCTCCTACATCCAATTTTGAAAAATAATGTACTGCTATAGAAATCTTTCTTTCCACGGGCAAAGTGCCCCTGTTTTGCACAGATACCCAGAGAGCTCATTTAACAATTCATTGAGTGAAATTCAGGACTTTCTGGACTCCTCAACAGGTCATGCAGGGAAGGTGCTATCCTGAAATAGCCCTTTGCCATGAAGCCAGTTTTCTGTGGGCAGGTGTTGGGAAAAGAGTACATGATTTTACCCTAGGAGTTAAATAATACAATGACAATAATTTACTCATTCTGTCAATGTTTTAATACTGAAAGGGATCATTTTCAAAGGCTCTTAATTAATCAGAAATATAGTTATGGAAGGGCATGAAATGTATTGAAGCTGATGATTATAAAAGAATAGAACTGAAATCCCAGATTGTGAGCACCATTCCATCCAGTAACTAGGTGGGAGAAAGGTATTTTAATGAAAGCAAGATAAGGGATTTCTAAGGTCCTATCCATTATGACCCTTCTCTCTCCCAAGTGTTCAAAGTATCATACTTATTTTACTGAACCTATTTGTTCTTCCTGTACTTTTCTGAATTTTCTGTATTTAACACAGCATAAGACTGATCTTTCTCTTAAAAATGTTAAAATTAATTAAAATCTGTGGAGGAAGATTGTTCTCTAAGGGTCTCCCAAGTGAAAAGGAAAGGTTAAAGGGTCATGGCTAGACATTGCCAACTAATTTAAAGAAGTGAAATTGTTGAAATGGCCAGGAAAAGGAAAATTCCTTCCATTGAGCCACTGATGTAAATATTTGGAATGTGACAATGTCTATGTCACATTTCAAACCCTAGCTGTAACAGTCACTAGTACTAGTTTTACCTTTTTGATTATATCTACGTGAATATTTTAGGAGACATCTATGTTCTGATATCCTCATTAGTTAGCATTATAGCTGCAATTTTGTGTGATGTTTGTGTCTGACAAGCCAGGGCTCTTTGAGACTCTGTAATGTACTACCAATGAAATCGAAATAATTGATAGAGGGGAAGTGTATCCTACATGGTTTCAACACAAAGAATTATTTCCAGAAAGCAGGAACCTGCAGGAGAAGATGTTTTCCACTTTTCCTTTCTGTTTCATTCTGCTTCCCTTTTCCCTTCTCCTCCTCCTTCCCCTTTCACTTCCCTTTACTGTTCCACTTCCTTCTTCCTTCTTCCTTCTTCCTTCTTCTTCCTTCTTCCTTCTTCCTTCTTCCTTCTTCCTTCTTCCTTCTTCCTTCTTCCTTCTTCCTTCTTCCTTCTTCCTTCTTCCTTCTTCCTTCTTCCTTCTTCCTTCTTCCTTCTTCCTTCTATCTTCTTCCTTCTTCTTCATCTTATCTTTCCTCACTATTTCATGGTTTTCTAGTCTAGAGATGCATTGAAGCCCTAATTTTGTTTACTGATTGGCAGCTGTTCTCTGTGTGTGATGGCTAAAGTATTCTCTGTGTACTTTAGCCCTCTGTTATAAAGCTATCAATCTTGGTTAAATTATGTTTTACAAACTGTTATGTGATTTGAAATTCTGGAGATGAAAGAACCCTTGATATGCCAAAAGCCATAACTATCACCACTTAGCTCTTTCTGAATCTTTCAGATGACCACATTCATGGAGGGATATTTGGGAACTTATGCGTCGCTGTTCCTAATTTCACTGTTGGTGACTTTGTATTAATAAGATTTCCATAGATACAGATGTCATGGCATTTATTCTGCATTTAGACTACAGGTCAATAAACTCACAGTTACCACAGCAGCTTGTCATCCATTCTTTTTTTGTATCACATCTTATAAAAGGCAAATTTTGTTGAACTGAACAGTGACAGAAAACTGATGAAAACCTTACAGCCCATGAATTATATTCACCCATAAGATACTTCTACTGGGAATACACTGATTTTTTCAGTCATCCCTAAATTCTTCTGTTCCTAGATACTTTGGTTTTCAAGATCTCTCCAGTGGTCTGAGTAGTCAGTTTTCAAACATGCCTGCCATTATTGGTCAGAATTTAGGAATTCATATTATCTTGACTATATTTCAATGATGCCCATGTTGTTGCCTTCAGGGAGGATCTTCGAGGGCTACATGCTATGATTATTATCTCATAAAATTCTTCCCTGGGCTGAAGTCCACTGTGAAACAGAAGCGTAACCACTACTTGAAATTCTTTCTGGTGAAGAAATACTGTAAGCTGGGAAAAAACAATGTAGTGCTTCGTATCTCAAGCAGAAAAGCAAATTTTTATCAGCCAAGGCAGAGGAGATTTAGAATCACATTTTTCAGAGAACAGCAGGGAGGGCTGCTCTTTGGGGAAGCAGAACCAAGGGCAACTCCAACAGAGGCCAGGGCAGGGCAGGGCAGGGCAGAGCAGGGCAGGAAATTACCCTAACAGGTGCAGTTCACCCTCAAGGGAAGAGAATGACCAGGCCAGGTCCCTCATGGTGGCCAGGACTGGCCAGGATTCTCATTGAGACCAAGAGGTCAATCAGGAGTTGAATTTATGAGGTCACAATCTGGATCAGCACAGTATGTCACCAGGTTCTGGCACAGCTGCAAAGGCTCCTACACAAGGTGGGGGAGTGGGAGCATTATTCATAGTCCTTTCTCACAGCTGTAACCCAAGTCCAGGCAGACTTGTCCTGTAAAAGATGGCCTTGAGTGCAGGCAGTAAAACTCTCATGGTCTCTGTGTTTGTGTGTTTGTGTGTGTGTGTGTGTGTGTGTGTGTATGCACTGAGGGAGGAGCAAGGTCGTTACAATAACTGTTAAACTTAGCCCCGCCATGAATTAATCACACTGTTGTCATTGTCACTAAACAAGGAATAAAACCTTTTTCAAGGACAGTTCACGTCCATGCTTTCTTGAGAATAAAATGAAGGACTTGATACCCTTCTGAGACTGTGCAGAATCTTGTAGTGGTGTCGTCAGATTTACACAGAAAGGTAGAAGGTAATTCTTGAAGTGATCTCAGTATGTTTAGTTTATATGGCAATGTCACATTAAGCTGTGACTAGTAAAAAGTACCTGCCTGTCATCATACCACTGTTATTGCCCATCTAGCATCTCTTTATCCCTTTACCCCTTACATTTCTACTGTTAGTGTCTGTCTTTTGTCTCGCTATCCATTTTTCTCCACAGTCCCCTCTATCCCATGTTTCTTTAGAATTCCTTTCCTTCAGCAAATTCTAAATTATAAACTTTAAAGACATCATTTGTACCACCTTTCTTATTTTACTCTTGGATTAGTTAGTATTATTGACTTTGAAGCCTTATCATTTTAATAATTTTCAAGGAGTAAAAAATAGCAATTGAGAATTTAGATATTCAAGATATTTGCAGATGAAGGCAACTATCTTGGTTATTTTTTATATTGTGTTCACATCCAGAATTTTCTTTGTTTGTCTAGGGAAAACAAACAAAAAACAAACAAAAAAACAAACAGCCAAACAGTTCCTTACCCCCCATTTTTCTCAAACACCTATCTTATTCTAAAGCCCTGATATTTTAGCTTAAACTAGAAGCCAGATGCCATCAAGGAGCACACAGTTAAAATGTGACGAGCTAACCTTCAATTCAGTTTGGGCTTGCATCAAATCTGCAGTACTGACAAGAATTCATGGGTATATTTGGAACAATTTATACATACCACTACTATGTCAGGGCTAGTAGTTTGCTGCAGCTACTTCCTCCACTCAGGACTAGAATGAAAGCAGGGCTTGAGCTGTTGGGTAGGTGTGAAGTGGAATGACTCGGTCAAAGCAATGTTGCAAGTTTACATCCTTCATAGCAATGAACTTGTTTGCAGGTATGAAAGTGTTTGGTTTAAAACCCATTTTCTTTACAAAGCATTTATTTGTAAAGGGCTGATTCTCTTTACTTTGAATCACAGTGATAAGTCTTGCCCCTAGTAACATCACTCACTATACAGTCACCATCTTATATCCGTGCCATCCATTAGGTGAAATCCTGCTGGATAAAAGAAATAAAACTGTTCAAGGAATAGATTTACTGTACACCAAGGCAATGAATTAAGAAGTCTCCATACTCTCTAGTGTATTCTATATTTCCTGGTCATTTAGCACATCTCTTAGAAACAAACAAGAAAAATCACTTTCTTCACCCCAACTTGTAAAGGCAAATTGAATCTAAAATAAAAATAGGATGCATAAATTCTTTTTAAAAATGCTGATGCAACATCTCTCATCTGATTTTTTATCTTCTCACTGTCTCATAGCAAGAGAATGCATTCACTGAAAGTAGTTTATGGTGTTCTGCTTTCCTGAATTTCTGTGCATGTCAAAAGAAGTACTATGCTAAAATTCTAGAGATGTAGGTACAGTTTCAGGCACTTTGACAGACTTCTTATGTGACCTTCTACAAAGTGACATGGTGATAGATTTGATAAAGTAGTCAGAATTCATCACTAAAGTTAGATTTTTCATAGGGTTTGGCTTACACTTTTGAGATATAGAATAAAGAAAGTGTCATTTTCCTCCTTGGGTGCTGAACTACTCTGAAAACCAGGCCATACATCTCACAGAGCAAGCCATTAGAGACTATTATCTTTGAGTGCTACCAGCCACAGAACCTGTTTTCTCAGAAATCTGGCCTTGGCCTTTGACACCTATCATTTTCTGCCACAACTTGCCACTCACAAAATGAACTTCCATTTCACTATCCATCCCTCTTTTTCTTTTGAAGCCTGTGAGAATCTGTTTTCAGCTAAATGCACTGGCTGTACAATTCTTTCAGTTGCTGCCATTAGAAGAATCTTTAGTATCAATAATCAAGAAATTAGAAATCTATGATCTTAAAAGAAATTGAATAGCACATATAAACACCTATCAAACAGGCTGCTCTAATTGAATATATTGAATACTTTTAGTGAATATGTTAATCCAACAAAAAAGGCAGGAAATATATGTTTCCTTGTCAGAGAAACATTGGCTTTTAAAATTTATTGAATTTTAAAGAGGTCTGGTAGATTCACATTTGCATTTTTATTTAATGACAAATTTACATTTAATATTGCAATATTAGATAATTCTCTGTTGCATTTATTTATATCAGGTGTACGGCCTGAGATTACTGTGGTGAGTGAATTAGCAAGATTGTCCAAAATGTGTTTATGGTTCATTTGATTTTGCAAAATACTCATGAAGTGAACTCTAAATTAGAAACTATCAGTATCCACATTACAAACTTTCATTTAGGATCTATGTTTGAAATATTGGATTTTTGGAGAGGAAGAACTATCTTGGCACAGGAACTTCACACAGCAGCTAAGTCAGTAAATTAAATGTTCTGAGCTGACTCTGATGTCATATGTTAAAGCACTTGAAGTCAGGATTTTTGCAGAATTGTTCAACCCAGTCTGGTAAATCCCTGGAGTTTCTGTAGTTCTGTTATGCACCCTGCTCTTTTTCTCCTATGTTACATTGTTCAAATATTATTTTTATCAGTCCAATAGCTTATGAAAGAAAATAAAGATTGAGTTAACTTCTTGCTTAATTGCATACACATTCATTATATTTATGGACATGTTAATTCACTTGAATGTGAGAGGCTTTTAAGGACCTTAAGTACGTTAATATTGAGGTCTAGCTCTGGAAATAAGAAATTAGAATAGCCTGTGGCTGGATAATTCATCATATTTTAAATTTTTTTAATTTTAGAATGCTTTGTTAGTCTGTTGTGCTTCCCTTTCAAGTTCCTTTAAGCAGATACTGGCACAGTTGAAAACATAATTCTGACTCATTTGTTTGAGTGTACGTTTTTTTCAGTTCAATGCATGATGGTGAACTCTAGCAGTTAGACCTCCTAACCAAATTAACTTTGATTTGTTCAACATTAAAGTTATGTTGCATTGAACATTTTAAATTTTCAGAAAAAAATATTTTCACAAAGAATGGAAAACAAAATGAAGAAATTTAGTGAGAAATTGCTAGTAAAAGAGATAATTACTTTCAAAAATGTTGAAAGAATACCTTACAGAAAGTCTCACAATCAGCTAAAGATGTTTTGGAGAAGGGAGCAGATGGCAACATTTCATAGTCTTAAATTTTAGTGTTGTTCCCATGCATCAGATGCCTAAATTCTGTATTACTAAATCCATGGTTAATAATTGAACTACTGATTTTTAAACTGTCCAACATTACTTTTTGTTAAACTTAATATAATATGTCTTGGACAGGTGCAGTCTTCATTGGTTGAAAAACTTGCTGGTCCAGTGAGTAGTGGTGGATGGGACTAAACTCAGTTGGCAGCCATTGACTAGTATTTTCCAGGGCTCAGTATTGCAGCCTGTCCTCTTTAACGTCTCTGTTGGTGATTTGGATGAGGGGGATTGAGTGCATCCTCAGTAAGTTCACAGAGGACACCAGGTTGGGTGGGAGTGTTGATCTGGTGGAGGAGAGCAAGGATCTATAGAGAAACCTTGTAAGACTGGATTGCTGAGCCAAGGACAACTGCATGAGGTTCAAGAAGGTCTTGCCTTTGGGTCATGACAATCCCAGGCAGTTCTAGAGGCTTTGGGCAGAGTAGTTTGAGAGCTTCTCAGCAGGAAGGGGCTTGTGGGTGCTGACTGGCAGCCAGCTGGATATGAACCATCAGTGTGTCCAGGTAGCAAAAAAGGCCAAAGGCATTTTGTCCTGTATCAGCAATAGTGCAGCCAGCATGACCAGAGAAGGAATTGTACCCCTATATTGGGCTATGTGGAACCAATTTAATTTTGACTTTTGTCTCAAAATTGTTTGATCAGAAGTATGGGGTGGGGGAAGGGGCTGCACACATGCCATTTGCAGAAGGCAACTAGGAGAAGATGGAGGGGAGCCCTGTCTCTGGGGGCACTTCTCCTGACAGCCATTGCATGTCTTACATGGAATAGGCAGTCATTATCTGTGAGGAAGAGGAGCCTGCCAAGGACACTGTGTTCTCTAGAGGGATTCTCTAATCAGCTAGCAAAAAGTCTCCACCAATGGACTGCAATTTAACACTTGACCAGCCAGTGGTCTCCTGACAGCAAGTAGATCTTGGGAGGAGACAG
>VZRX01019088.1:0-15110 GCA_013398075.1 Notiomystis cincta | reverse complement strand
CTGTTTGTGTGTGTGTGTTTGTGGTGCTCACTGGGCAGTGAGGAGCTGCTACAAGCCAAACCCTCCCAGCCTGAGAGCCAGAACTACTTGAGATGCAGCACTGCAGTGCAAAGCCATGCCAAACACCCACTGACTGCAGCCTGGATTAATAACACTCACAATATTGTTGTAAATCATGGTAATAAAGGAGAGCACAGAAAGGTTAAAAAATAGCTGCAGAAAGGAGCAGGTTCATTTTCATTAGAGATGCATGGAGCTGCCTTGGGTGGAAGATGTGCACAAATAGAAACTGCAGGATAAGGACCTTTGAAATTCAATTTGGGAAGCAACTGGGTTACATCAGTAAATATTTGATGTTTAAAAATGTAAATGCCAGTCAGTGAGAAGCAGAGCTCAGCGTGGCAGCCTCTCTTTATGTAAGCACCAATAGCCACTGAACTGAACTGATGATCTGCATGAAAAGCTGCCTTAATGCTTAAGTGAAAACATTTTTCATGTTCCTTAAAGCACAGCTCTGTTCCAAAGAATGAAGAGGTGAAAATATTAAAGTTGTCTCCTGAGAAATAGTCTCATTTACGTAATATGCAATATAGGAGTCAGTTTTGACATGTCCTTACAGTTGAACAGTTGTATCTGTATGTAAGATGAGATTCTATGTGCACAGCCATCCAAACCTAACTGGAAGGGTGGACTGGGGGCAGAGTTAGGCCAGTGACACTGATGCAGCCTTGCCTCTTTGAGCAGGTCAGTCCAAATGGGAGAGCAGGAGGGCACCAGTTCCCTTCCTGTGTGCTCCTGACAGAATTGTTTATCCAGAGCCAGAACCACCCACCTGGGGACACTCCACATTGCCCAGGGCACAACCTCCAACCAGACACTGCCTCTCCAGAATTAATGAACACAGTCTGGCTCCAAGGAGATCTCATTTAAACCAAGTAATCAAAAATGCAAGTAATTCCACACAAGGTGCCCATGTTGAGGCAGCTCCTCACTGCTTCAAAGACCTTATTGTGGTGTCATGGGATGCAAAGCCTCCTTCTACTTTGGCCTATGTCCACTGAGCTCAGAGCTCCAGAACATCTCCCTGCACAGAAGAGGCAACCCAGTGTGATTGTCAGGGCTCAAAAGAGTTTTTCAGGCTGGCAAATAAAGGAAAAAAGGAAATCTCTTTTTTTCGGTGGCAGATCCACCTGGAGAACACCTAAACACAGACTCCCACGGGCCATTCTCCTCTCATCAAGATCTCATTTCTGTCTTTCATGCTCTGATCTCTTTTAGGACATCTGAGTTTTAAATGGGCCAGGCTGAAAGTAACCTTGGAGCATGGATGAAGCAAAGGGAGAAGTCCCAGAGTACCTCAGCTTGGCCTGGTTCATCCAGGAGGTAATTTTGTGAGATATTTCTTGCCAAGGCTGGCTACTAAAGCAGCTGGGTGTGATGTCCATCCCCTGGCCCAAGGCTGGGCTGCCTCTGCACTCCCAGGCTCCTCCAAAGCACTATTTTTAATGCAAGTAAATCAGCCCCTTATAAAGCTCTCTGTGCAAACCATGCAGCAGCCTTGCAAAATTCTGGTCATGTACCCTGCTAGAAACTGACTGGAATTTTTGGACAGATGAATCAAATATCATTTCAGCTTTTCCCCGCCCGCTTTACAAGCAGAATAATGAAATAGATTTTGTGATCATGCTGATACAAATCCATGATAACTTTCCAAAACTGCTTAATGAAATAGACCATGGTGTCTTTTGTTAAGGTTTTTTGGTTTTTTTCTTTGCCTTTTTCTGCTACTCTGCACTATTATATTAAAAACGTGTTGCTTTTCTAAAACAAGAAGCAGATGTGCCTTCTATGCACCCTTTCTTAATCTATTCTCTTTTTCTTAACTCCTGTGAAAGCATTACCAAAGGAAAGCAACTGCTATGACTGATGTAGAAAAAGTTATTTAGAAAAGGACACGTTCTCTAATCCAGCAGAGCTGTAATGAAAGAAGCAAACAAGTCTTCCTCTCCTCCCCAATCCATCTGCAGTATTTTGACAAAGGCAGAATATTTCCCTTTGCTCTACAGCTCTCCAGGCCCAACAGAGAGCTCTGTAACAGGGAACATTGTGGAGGTAATGACAGCTGGGACAGGGACCAGCAGAAAACCCAATCCCTTAAAGGGATGCACACAGGAGAATCACTTTTAAAAATACTTCTCCTATTAGGTAATATTTCCACAATTCTTAGTTTCCAAAACAGTGCTTGGACTTTTCCTCCTGATGTTTTGGGGTTTTTTTAAGAAGAGAAACATTTGCATCAGACAAGAACCATTCAAGACACTCAGCATTTAAACTGCAGTTGTGATCCACAGTCCCTGTGTTACTGAGGCAGAGAGAATTTAAATGAGAAACAAGAAGTTGGGGCAGCTCTGCATTCACCAAGCTCAGGTGGAACTGAAACCCCATAAAACAGAGGTTTGCTACCTGCAAATAACAACCTTCAGCCACAGCAAGAAGCTGTGCTGCATTCAAAAGCAACTCAAAGCCTAAAAACCCAGCAGCAATGACAAATCTCCCTGGCCCTTTTTGGTATCAGTTGTACACTCTGCTTTGCCAAACCAGAAATGAAATCTGAGTTAGCAAACATCTGTTTCCGACAGTGAAAGCTATAATTAAGAAGAATCAATCCATATTCACTCATATTTATTATGGAGAAGGCTTTAGAGACCTTTCAGGCAATTTTTCACATCACAGGCACACCGTAGTTGTCCCAAGATACACTTCCAAGTGAAGAAACCGCACACACAACCTTTTCTAAACACTTTTTAAAAGCACAAAGATGCTCTAATTTTCCTTCACAAAGGCTGAACAAAATCTGAGCCCTTCTCTTTGAAGAGCACAAGGACTTTGACAGCCTGGAGCAGTGAAACATTAAAATTTCACTTACTCTGCATTATAATAACAGGAATAATGAACCATTTATGGAATATATGGGAATAATGAATTTAACTTCTTTATAAAGCCCGCAATGCCCTGCCGTCCACCTCCAGGGACAAGGCTGGCTTCTGGGAACAGGGAGCAGAAGGTGTCTGAGCTGGCCAAGCCCCCTCGACCCAGGAAGAAGCCAGAGGACCCCAGGGAAGGGGCACAGGGCGAGGGCTCCGGAGGGAGGCGGCTCTGGGGATGCTCCCGGAGCTCCGCGCAGCCCGGCCCGGGGAGGGAGCCTTGCCCGGACAGTGAGGCTACCCCGGGCTCCAGCGAGGTTTTCCCCAGAGCTCCAGCGAGCCTTTCCCCAGGCCCCAGCCCAGCTCAGGCCTGTCCGCCGCGTCCCGGGGGCTCTGAGCCCCTGCTGGGGAGGGGCAGAGGTGACAGCAGAGCACCGAGAGCGGAGGGAGCACCCACGGAACGAAGACCCCACGGCACAGGCACAGAGATGCCTTTGCTGGGAGTGCCCGCCCGGGAAGCAGCGGAAAGGGCCCCGGTGTGAGACAGACACACGGACACGGACAGAGCTGCTCTCCCCAGGGAAAACACCGGCGGCTCTGGGAGCTGGGTCAGCTTCGGCCCGAGTTAGAGCAGGTCTGCGTTTCACTCTTCAAAAAAACCCAAGATTTTGTAAGATATTCAGTTGGCTTGTCCTCATCCATCTACAGAGTAATTCCTTTCCAAACAAAGGACCGGGTTTTAAAGGGAGTTTCGAAGACATGATTTAATGAATGCTTTAGGAGGAGTTTTAATAGTTCACGTCAGAAACAGAGTACCAGGCTTAATGGCAAAAATATTTACCGCTCAGTACGTTTGTTGTTAATATATTTCTTTTAGGACTGGATTTATATGTTAGCATTTTCCATTCTCATTAAAACCCCGGCTATGCGAATGCTGCCTGTGAAAGGCAGCGCCTCACATTCTTCGTGAATTATATGTGGCGGCCTTTGTTTTATATTGACCCTTTCAGCCCTTACATCCCTTGACTGGCTGCTAATCGTCATTTATCCTTTCCCTGACTCCGCTAATCCCCCGGGAGCGGGTGGGACGGGCACTCAATGGAAGCGATGGAGTTTAAATAATGACAGCGCACAATAAACATTCCAGAGCGGTGCCACAGCCCGCCACAAAGGCTCGCAGGGAGAGCCGGCGCTCAGCCCTTCCACGATAAGACTGTTGGAACCAGGATGGAAAATATTACAAAAAACCTGTGCTTGCTTAAGGACAAGATATTCAGGCCCACTAGGTGAGATAAGGGAATGTTTGTTTTGTGTAACCGAAACGCCACTTGGGTTCAGGACATTTGGGTTTATTCCCCAATTCACTTTCCCCATGTGACTTTTCACAGGCTCTTCCTGTCTCTACGTTTCATTTCACAGCCATTATCCCTCGTGTTTATTGTCCCCACCCCGCAGTGTCCCAGGCTGACCCGCGACTCCTGCATCCCGCTGAGCTCGGCGGGTGCTGCCGAGCAGCGGCTCAGCCCGTGCTCGCCCAGCCCGGCCCGGGCATCCCCGGAGGGAACCGGGAGCCGCTGAACCAGGGGGGTCTCCTGAGCCCTCTCCCCGAACTCGGGCTGGGCAGGCACACACCCACTGCCCCACCGGCTCCAGTTCAAGCGAACGGGCAGCCACGGAGTGAAAACGATCCAAAAACAGAATATTACCCCCACAAAAATGCAGGTTTTCTATCGCTTCAGTAAGCTACCGCTGCTGTTCCAGGTACAGTCAATAAGTAAAACAAAGGAGCCACGGCAAGGACACAGGAGCAGGGCTGATCTGTACAGATACAGCCGGCTCTGGAGTTAACCCTCACCTAGAGATAAAAACTCTCTTCTGTAATGCCTCAAGAGCAGCCAAGAGATATAACATATCTCATATAATAGTCTCTCGCAAGACTATTGCTTAGATCTTAACACCCCATTAAGATATTACACTCTCCTGACAAGATCTTTCAAGGATTAAGCTCATGGGTTTCCACTGTTGCCTTTCTTTTTATTTTTTTTTCTTTTCGTTGTGGGAAAAACTCTCTTGAGAACATTTACAATTTTTTTCCTCTGATTGGAATCTCTTCTCCCATTCCTGCCCATTTGCCAAATATGAGTTGTCTTTGAGTCTGTTGCATGAATGGGGATGAAATTCACACAGCTATTTTGTGTCATTTTTCATTCACAGGAAGCACCAGGGTGCCAGAACTGTTTGATGTGTGCATCAACCACATCCAAGGAATTGAGAACCAGGCTGGAATCGGGCCTGGTGCATTAACTCCAGCCACAAAGCTGAGCACTCCTAGACTAAGCCATTGAGCTGATTTTTCAGATGGGACAATGGGAGCCGTGGAGCTCTGTGCACATCCCCAGGCAGGGCACAGACAGAGATGTCACTGCTGATGCTGGGAGGGGATGTGGTGCTGAGGGGCTGCAGTGGGAGCACGGCCAGAGCCTCCTGCAGCTCCTCCCCAGCACCAGAGCTGCAAAGCCCCAGCTGCCAGCAGCCCTTGGGATGGCACAGGTCACACCCAGGCCATGGCAAGGCTGTTTCCAGCAGCACAATTAGTGCAGGGCTCCTGAGAAACTGGAGCTTGGAATTTTCAGCATAAGGTTTTTTCTCCAGGATAACCAGGACGAAAGTTTTAAAGGGGGTATATATTCAACCTTTCAGTCTTTTGTCAGGCTGCAAATAACACCAGCTTGTCCCCAGATGAAGCTTTGCACCAACATCCACTAAAGGAGGTGTGTGCAGCTGGGCACAGCAACCCCACCGTGCCACAGGGAGGGCAGGGATGGGAGCAATCCCCAAACCTCTCCACAGGGATGTAGGGATGGGAGCAATCCCCAAACCTCTCCACAGGGAGGGCAGGGATGGGAGCATTCCCCAAACCTCTCCACAGGGAAGGCAGGGATGGGAGCAATCCCCAAACCTCTCCACAGGGAGGGCAGGGATGGGAGCAATCCCCAAACCTCTCCACAGGGATGCAGGGATGGGAGCAATCCCCAAACCTCTCCACAGGGATGCAGGGATGGGAGCAATCCCCAAACCTCTCCACAGGGATGCAGGGATGGGAGCAATCCCCAAACCTCTCCACAGGGACAGCTGCTGCAGGCTGGTTCACCCAGCAGGTCACAGGGTGCCACATGAAGGCATCTCCTGCCATAAAATGTGAATTTATACCTCCACAGTTACTCAGCTCCCAGCCCAGGCCCGGAGCTCAGTTTTTCCGAGATCCCTGAAATCAGGGGCAGGTCCCTCTGGAAACTGATCTAATGGTCTGAGGAATGCAGCTGCCATCCTTAGGGCTTTGCAAAGTCTCCAAACTCGCTTGTCTGGCACTTTGTACAACACTTCTAAGTGGGCAGAGAATGAGAAATGATTTTCTCCCTTCAATGGCAACGCTGTTATGCTCTTTTCCTTCTCCTCTTGCACCTCAGGGAAGTGTCTCTTCATGGAAACCTGGATTTTTGAGCACCCTGCCAGGGTGGCCAGGGCTACCTGAGTGTCACATTCCAGGGAGCTCCTGGCTCCCTGTGAACCAACTGGTGCCTTTCCTGCTCTTGCTTCTTCTTTAGGAAAAAGAAATTACATAAACAGTGGAAATGCTTTCAGATCTAATAAAGCCATAATTGTGTGTGAACAGAAGTGGCTGGGTGCACAGTGTGAGTCACTGGGATAATTCTGGAGAGCAGTGGGAAGTTACAAACCCAAACCTTCAGCAAATGCTGCCTGCCAGGAGCTGTGCAGGGCTCGGAGGCTGCTCCTGCTGAGCCCACAGGGAAACTCCCAGGGGTGCAAGGCACAGCTCTGCTGCTGTGATTGGGACTCCTAAACAGGAGGACAGCCCATCTTTAGGAACACAGAGTCTCTGAACACTGCAGCAACTCTTTCAGTGTCGTCTGAGTGCGAGTTCAGGGTGTTTTATGCCACGGAGCCTCCTTTCTTTTGCTGAACATGTTATTTCTGGAAACATTCTTGCTGGTGCTCATGGGAATATTTCCAGTGGGGCAACACTTCCAATTAAGACCTCTTTATAATTTATAAATAAGTGGCTGACAGCCTAGAAAATAAATGTATTTTTTAATAAAGAGATGATGGCTAACCTGTCACAGACTGACATACAGTCCAAATAAGTCAAGAGATTCCTTCCAGCCATGACTTACAACTTAAGAACCTTTTTTGTGTCCTCATACCCAAAAAAGGCTCATGCTGTGCATATCTACCCTATGCTCATATCATCCACTGCTGATTTAGAGCAACATAAAAGGTGGCTTATTTAAAATATGCCAAGCCATTCCTTACACAGATGAGAGACTCTATCACAAACTCTCGTGGTAAGAAACTCAAAATCAAGTATTTCTAAAATCAGAGAAGAGAGGAAAGAGGCCAAACACCCTTCCCCAGAGATGAGTTTGGATTCTCTGCAGCACAGTAAATTACCAGGGGCATCAAGGCAATCTCTGCCCTGCACACAAAAGGCTTTGCTGCAGTGCATGGGGCATCACAAAGCACTCCCATAAACCTGCAATTCACCTGCTGGGGAGCACAGTCACTGTGGGGCACAGCCCAGGCTCTGCCCACTCATAAATCACAAGTTTAAAGCACTAGAGTGGAACAGCCTTGAGCATCAATACAAAGAAAAGGAATATAACTTAAAGGCAATCTTCTGGTTTATGGGCAGCCTTTCATTATGGTCTCCTCAGGCTGCACAGAATCAAAAAGCAGAAGAGCCTGAGGAAGGGGGTGGAGAGATGGGAGGAGGGGAGAGAAAGCACCCCCTTTCTCCCTCTTGGACTCAGCCGTGCACAGAAGGAGTCTCTGACCTGTCTCAGAGTTCTACAGGGAAAATTTCAAGGCACGAGAGAAAATAAAACTTTCAAAAGTAGCAAAATCCCATCTGAAATATTATTTACCAACAGAATTATCCCTGATGCCTCTTCAAACTGAGCTGCACTCCCCTGTGGTGCTGCCCAGTGCCTCTTGGGTGTATTTTAAGTAAGATGCACCCAGTGCACACAGCAGAGGGCAAACAGCAGCTCAGAGAATCCTCCCAGCTCTCAGCCAGGGCTCCAGCAGCACACTCAGGTCTCTTATTTCTTTTTTACACACCAATGTGTCATTTCTGCTTTCTTCCCACCAGCAAAATATTGATGCAACCCAACTTTTTCTGGAGTTTTGTTCCCACTTCTCTTCCCATGGTTTGCCTTGGCAAAACCCCCTCGTGCTTTTCTTTCCATGTTCAACCTCAGCAGAGCAGGAAGAGCAGCAAGACCTGAGGGCCACAGCCACGTCCCAGGAGAGCCAGGAGGTTCAGGGATATCTGACCTTTAATGTCCCTACCTGGGAAGGCACCTGTTGACAGTTTGCTCACCGAGGCAGTTCATGGTGACTTGTTAATGCAGGAAGCTTTAATGTGATTTTATACACAGAGCTGTCCCTGTCTTCAGTCTCTTCTGTTGTGCTGCAGCTGAAAGGAGCCCCAGGGTGAGTGCAGCAGGGCTGAGACTGAGCTCTAACACAAACCAGGTGTCTGTGTGTCCAGCTGAACCTGCCTGAAAGTGACCTTCATTACCAAACTCGGGGCTTGGTCACAAAGCAGCTAAGCCAGCCAGTCTTTCCTTGGATTTAAAGGAGTTTTGGACCATGGTCTCGATTACAGAGCCAGCAAAATTCCTCATTAACACCCTCAGAGACTTCAGACTCCCCTAGATTTCATTACTGGAAGGGGCTGCCAGCTCAGAGCTTTTCTGCACCAGAATCCTTTACAGCACAAAGGTGGGGTCCACTACAGGGGTACATTTTGATCCACTGTGGGATCTCGTTTGCTGCCAGTAGAGAGCTTTGGGGGACACAACAGAGCTCTCACGAGGTCTTGCATGAGAAGGCAGGAAGGTAAAATACACGTGAAGACATCTGGCACAAGGTGAAGGCTGGGGTGTGCTGAGGAGCTCTCTGAGGCACTGCTGAGGGCTCTGAGGTGGAGCCTGTGATGCAGACAGTGCCCTGTGCTCCAAAATCACAGCCATTAAATACTGTTTCTCCCTAAATCCACATGCCACTTGTAGTGCTTTCAGCTCCTCTTTCCTCCCTGCCCTCTGGCACTGAAACATAGAAACCATTTTAAAATGTAATGGAATTACCGCGGGCAACTGACCCCAGGCCGGGCAGCCCAGGCAGCAGGAGCTCTGTGAGCCTCAAGCACCTGCAGAGACGAGACTGCAGCTCTTCATCAGGCTCACTGAGGAGCCGGGACTGGGGCTGCTCTCTGCTCGTCTTCTTGTGCCCAGCAATGCCTCTGCCTCAGAGGGAACGGGGGCGTTCATTAGGAGAGCCCAATTAGAGCCTGGAGAGCAGCACAGCTGGAGCAGAGGTGCTGCAGGCAGCTGCAGAGGAGCAAACTGCACCTGCAGCGCAGCCACAGCCCTGGCTGGGCTTCAGTGTGTGGCCTTCAGCTGACAAAAACTGGCATCTGACACCTCCCTTCACCTGCCTCTTCCTAGCAGCTGGCACAACACCCTTGGGGTGTGTGGCAGCAGGGACAGGGGGCCAGGCTGTGGCTTTTAAACTTGTCTTAGAGGGCCAGCTGACAAAAACAAAGGAAAATGATTTCCCCCACACTCCTTGAGGTCACAAAAGTTTCCTGTTAAGCTGAAACAGGGTGGATATTATTCAAAGCAATATATTGATATGTAACTCTAACTTCATATATTTTGAGTGTTTCTTTTACTCTGTTCTCAAGCTGAAACACAAAATGTGTTTGGGCACAGCACTCAGCTGCAGAGGTGTCCCTTACCCCAATCTCTAACCCCAGTCCCTTACCCCAATCCCTTACTCCAGTCCCATATCCCAGTCCCTTACCCCAGTCCCTTATCTCAGTCCCTTATCCCAGTCCTTTATTCCAATCCCTTATCCCAATCCCATATCCCAGTCCCATATCCCAGTCCTTTATCCCAAGGTTTCTTTGTTGTTTGTTGTATTTGGGGCTTTGGGGTTTTTTCAGTTTTAGCACATGACAAAGCCTGAAGCCAACAATGACATTTATTTATCTGTGTCTTTGTGATGTAAAGGTTTCTAAAGATCCTGGTTTCATTTTATGAGAAAGACAGAGAGAAGGGAAACAATTTTGCTTTGAGATGGTTTTTAGTATTTCAGCTTTTAACTTTGAGAACAACTTCAAGGCCAAAGTGAGACACCTAAAATACAGGGTTTCTAAAGAAAATGCTGACAGCCTATAAACTATAAAAGTTATGGAGAACCCCGTAATAGTAATAATAATATCTTTCATTTATATACAGTGATTTTTCTCCCAAAACATGTCTTAAACTGTAAGTCAAACAATCTCATCTGTGGCAGTAAAAAGGACTAAAATAACAGGTATTGCAAACTTCTGGGCTGGAGAAAGGTTCCACCACGGTTCAGTTGTTTCTGAGGACTTTGAGAAAAATTGAGTTAAACTAAACAAAGCATTTTATGCCACTGACCTGGCCACTAGAGCCTTGCTGAGGACTGCTCTGAGTGTGCAGAGAGAGAGGGCTGGGAGCAGGACCAGCCATGCAGAGATTCACAGGCTGGAGGGAGGAGATTCCCAGGGGTCCCAGGCTGGGCAGCCCAGGGAGGGGGAGATCCCCTCCTCAGGCCCCAGGGGAACCAGGCACTGCTGTAAGAGCTCCCAGGCTCTTTACCTGGGCAAGGACTGGAGGGGAAAGAGAAAGAAGAGCAATTTCCCAGCAGGAACCAGAAGGAGCACTGTGGCTTTTCCAGTCTCAGCCTCTTTCTGTTAAGACAGTGACTTTGACAGGGAATAAAATTTCCCTGAAGTTTGTCCAAGAGACCAAAGTTACAATAAATAAGAATAAAGTAGAACATGAATCACAGAAACTGAGCACACAGCCACTTGAGCCAAACTGAGGCTGCTTCTTTGATGTATGAGGCTCACATATTTTGATGTATGCCATTTCCCTGCCATTACAGTGCACGAGAGCTCCAGCTAAAAACATGAAATCATTATGAAAACAATTGTAGATACAATGTCCTGATTTATCTTGCATAACAGTTTCTTCCCCAAAGATCCTACAAGCAAGCTGAATAATAAAAGTCTGATTCAAATTTACGATGAGAAATGGACACAAACCAAGTAGTAAAATATTTGTGGCATATGAGAACCAGCAGCTCTGTGAGCTGCCCAAGTTGTTTGCAGTTAGCTTCACTTGCTTTTGCTGCAAAAATAATACCAATGCCCACAGAGGCAGTTCCTGGACACTGAAGTCAGTGGGAACATGGCCATTAGTGGGTCAGGATGGGGCTTGCTCAGATCTTATTTGAGGGTGGGGATGGGAAGTTGTTGGGTTTTTTAAAAAATATCTATTGCAAAAGGAAGTCTTCTCAGGAGCAAGATCATGAATTATCTGCCAGTTAATTCCAACCAGTGAGGCAGCAATATATCAAAAAATCTCTGTGCCAGATCTGTGTGTCAAGTGCCAACGTGCCAAGCACTGAGCACAGAGTTTCAGCTAAAGAGAACAGGATGGTTAAGGCTGAAACATCCTTGTGGGCAAACTGGATTATTATTGACTATTTCCATTCTTGAGATAATTCATCACACTTCTTTTTTTATCCCGTACAAGTGGCCCAGCTGCATTTAGTGTGCCCCAAGTTAGAGAAGCAGATGATGCCAGATCCAGAAACTGGGCTTAGATATCAAAGGCTTGGTCAGTGTAAAATTATCTTTTCACTTTCCTTTTGTAATCACTGACACTCACTTCATACAACTGCAGTTCTCAAACATAATGATCAAGGGAACCACAAGAGCCCTCACGAGGGATCATAAGGCAGTAAAAGCATGGGGTAAATACATGAAAATAAGGCTCTTATGCAAATAGATTCATCTTAATATTCACCCTTACAGAAAGCAGATTTCTACATTCAGAGAACAAAAGCAACTTGTACTTTAATTCAGCAACACCCCTAAAAAACTGCAGTGAAGTGAATGAAAACAAGAGAATACTGACAAAGGAACACCCACACTTGTGTTTCAGAGTTAGAACCAAAGCAAGACCCTGTGAGCAGCCACGTGCTGAGCTGGAAGGAGATGAAGCACCTGAACTGCCCCCAGAGCACCACAACTTCCAGGGGTTTTCCTGTATTGCAGGCAGCTCCCTGAGAGCTGCTTGGGATAAAGACACATTTTCTGATGGCTCAGCTCGGTTCTGTTTAAAATTGGAGCAGTCATGTCACGGGGAAGGGAGAAAAATGAAGAGTGGGGTACTGGCAGAAAGAGGAACTCTACCAAAACCAGATAATTTCCAGTCTTTTTTTCTTATTTTAGCTTTAGACAGCTCAGAGAACTGGGACACTCCTCCAAAACTGCATGGTTTGCCTAGAGCATGTCTGACACTTGGCACACCAACTGCATCTTCTCCCAGCTCCTGGGAGTGGCAGCTGATGAGATTCACCCCAAGGCCTGGTTACCACGAGCCAGAAGTGCCACATGAAAAGCTCTTCCCACAGCATTCCAGTCCAGCTCAAACACAAATCCAGCAGTGCAGTGTTAGGTTAACAAGGTCTTCTTTTGAATTTCATGAAAACTGGGAGTAGGAACTGTTTGGTTCAGTGTTTGAGCAAAACTTTACATAGTTTTCATTTTTATTAATTTTATTCCAATTTCTATGCTCTTACAGTCTTAGGACTGAAGAAATTGTCTTATTCCACAGAACCTTCAGGGTTTTCTGGAAGAAATGGCTTTAAACTTTACCCTTGTAATTTAACTTGCTGGCCAAATCTTTTGTTTGCTTTGGGGTTTCTCTACATATATTTTTCTGTACCCTTCCCAGTTTTCCATAAAACAGCCATTTGTCTGTCAGCTTTTTCTGCTCTCCATGTTCTGATCATACAATAGGGTTTTCTCAAAATTCTGCAGACCTTTTTAGCTTGAGGGTTTTCCCCAGGTGCTCCAGCCATTACCTGTCAGCAGAGCAGGGACAAGAGGGTTTGGATAAGGAATTAATCCCTGCCTCAAAATGAAGAAGGGGGCCTGGTGGGGGCACTTGGAGCAATTTACCTGTGGCCAGGTTTCTGGATACAATAATTCCATGTAGTCTGAAGACAAGACAAATCTCATTGTGAAAAGGCCACAGAGACTGTGATTAATTTACACATAACCAGTTCTAACTCCCACCAGTATAAGCTTAAAGCTCCAAGCCAAATCCCTGGGGGTTTGCCAGAAGCTATTCCAAATTAGCCAAATGACATCTCATGATTAATTATTTTTTAAAAATGCAGAATGTGAAATGAACATCTCTTATTTTCTATTAAAAAAAGCAGCTCTTTTTTTTTTTTTTCAATCAATCTAAATCATTCAGTCAACTTGAAAAGGCAAATTACAGTTTGATTGTAGGGTAATTATTCTGGTGGAGATCACTTGAATGACTGCACTGTATTCTTTGACAGGCAGTGTCTGTATTTGGACACTGGTGTTATTTAATTAAAGGATGAAAAATACCTCGGGTGCTTCAGATCAAAACTCATTGCCATGAATGTGGCTCTACCTATATTCTGCTTTTCTGAAATGGCTCTTTCTGCCTTCCAGGTCTGAGTCCCAGAGACTCAAAAATAGATTTTTGGAGCTACATGCAAGGAAAAGCACAGAGCCCAGGCAGGTGTGGTCTCCTCTCAGAGGAGCCCACTGCTGTCCCCAGCCACGGGGGGGATTCTCTCTGGGGGAGCAGAGGGGTCTGGGGGAGCAGCAGGGTCTGGGGGAGCAGTGGGGTCTGGGGGAGCAGCAGGGTCTAGGGGAGCAGCAATCCCCCCAGCACCCAGGGACCCTGCTGCTCTCTCTGGGTGAGCTCCACTCGCACCAAGGGATCCCAGGAAGGAGTCACAAGCCTGAGTTGCCCCCTCTGCTCACTGCACCACTCACTCTGCTCTTAGAACCTTGGCTGCAATAAAAAATGTCAGGGCAGACTTTACATCTTGAGCAATAAATTCTCTCCTTCCAGGAATGTTGTATCCAAGGAAAAGTAATGCAGAACTCATTAGCAAGAGCTCATTATGAAGACTGTGAGTGATGCTCCGGGTTATTATAATCTGATTAGAATAATAATCCATTTAATCCAGCTCCACGACAGTTCTGTACAGATTATTTTGAATACTTCAGCTGGTTGTGCTAAACCCACAGAAAGGTTCTTCCAATTGCACTGACTAGTGTTAACTTAAAATGAAAATGTTTACTGTGTTAAAAATAACCCTTTCAACATTTAGAAAAAAAAAATCCCTTTATTTATATTTATATTCTCATTCTTCACATTTTGAGTCATGTCTCAAGACCAACTAAAGAAGGCCTTATTGTGGTGCCAATGATATAAATCCTTGGAGTTTATGCCAATACTTTTATTTCTCATATTTTATTGGAACTGACATTTTTTTGGACACTGCACACACTATGACTTATGAGTTTAATTTGGTTTCATTTGTTTTGCTGTTTAAAATAAATTAAGACCAGGGTGTGGGGGATTTATTGTCCCTCGTGATCCTTATTTACCAATGTTGTGCAATGTGAATTCAGCGTTTTAGCTGCCATTCAATTTTGCCACTTTACTAGGAAAGACCTTACCTTACCTGCTGTCCTGATCTTGCTGGGAGAGGTTCATTTTCCCTGGTAGCTGCTGCAGGGCTGTGTTTTGGATTTAGGCTCAGAGCAAAGCTGATACCCCACTGATGCTTTAGGTGTGGCTGGGAGGAGGGAACGGGGGATGAGGAGCTGGAGCAGGAGGGCTGGGGTTAAATCAGCACCTGTGCCCGAGATGAGGTGGTTGCACAAATTCCTGGTATGGGTCATTCGTGTTCTTAAACCCGGGAAAAACAGGGCAAGCTAAGGCTTAGGTCTTAGAGAAAAAACAGTAACAATATTCCAGTGGTCACAGAGGCTTTGGGGTCCGAAAAGAGCTCCAAGATCATCAAACACGTTTCAGTCACAAAGTATCACAATCCAGGAAAAAGGTGCCGTGCCCTGGTACTGCTGACGGCAGAACTCCCTCCCTCCCTGGAGTCCCCGGGGGCACAAAGTGGGGTAGGAGGGGCCGTGGGGAGGAGCTGCGGCCGGGGAGGCTCCGGACAGCTGTGCAGGACCCTCGAGCTGGGCACAGCCCACTCCTCTCTGCT
>VZRX01019082.1:0-27569 GCA_013398075.1 Notiomystis cincta | reverse complement strand
GTAATTAACATATAATTGACAAAATAAGCACAAAAATAAAGAGCAAGAACATGCCTTCTTCCAAATCTTCAGTAAATAAATCTGCACTCTAAGAGAGAGAAGAGGGCCAGCTTTTGGTAAACCCATACATAATATACAAATAATCTTGAACTCCTTAATTGAGACACTTATTGAAGTATTAAGGCTCATTTCACATTGTTTGCATAATTCCCAAATAAATGCATCCATACAGAGACACAAATTGTGTTTGAAAGACAGAAGATATAAGACTGTGCACAGATCCAGGGAGTTTTATTTTAGATTAAAGTTAAAAGGTTTAGATTTGTACATGCTAATTCCCTGTCATGAAGGCTGAAACAGCTTTAACAGACATTTTTGGGTGATCATTTTCTGCAGTGTCAGAGGTGAGGTCATTGCAGGAGTGATATCAGAAGTGTCCTGGTGCAAAGTGAGGCACGACAGCATCATCCACATGACACTTGTGAGATTGTAAAGAATGCCAGTCAGGTATTTTAGTGCCAGTCAGGTATTTCAATGCCAGTCAGGTATTTTAGTGCCAGTCAGGTATTTCAATGCCAGTCAGGTATTTCAATGCCAGTCAGGTATTTCAATGCAAGGCTAGCCTTAAGCTGCTGCATGTTTAATTGCAAAAGTGATTTACCCAGACCTGCCAAGAGTATCAGCCTGTTTCAGTCTGATACTCAGTTTGATAGAGGTGACTCTGACTCGAGACACCCCTGTCAAAGTGCACATTTCAGTCAGGCTCTGCCACTGCTTGCTCCCCAAAACTGCTCCCTGTGCCCATTATGTGACCTGAGAGGAATCCCTCTGAGCCTTTTTGGGGATGTTTTGCACATCCTCATTCTCTCTGACCACACACCCTGGTGTGATCCCTGGACATGACAACTGCAGCCACTCTGGGAGATCTGAGCACTTCTTCCCAAGGAAGATGTGACAAGTTTGAAGGGATCCAAAACCATATAGTGTGGGGGAGTGGGAAAAAGGCAGAAAGTGATATAGTGGGAGAAATATCTGAAAGATGTCAAGGCCAGAAGTTTTTTCCTGATTCAATCTATGGGCAAAGTCAGTCAGTAGTACAGATAAGATCTGAGATATGTGCATGAAGCTGAGTTCCCACTTGCCATAATCCACATTTCCAAGCTGAATCTTGCACAGCTTAGCAGACTGATTGATGGCAGAATGCACCACAGTCCCAAGAACCCTGCAAAGACTTCCCCTGATGTTTTTTTCCCTTCTGTGCCTGCATATTTTTCACTACCTAAACCAGCCCTCCCTGAACAGATTTGCAATGCAAATTCACCAGTAGTATTTCAGATAGTAGAAAAAAGCTGGACACTCCCCAGGAAAGATGAGGAGAAGCTATTCAAACAGCTGCAACATGAAGTTATTTAGAAGTAGCCCCTGTTTGGTTTGCTTGTGTTCTAACATGAAACAAGGCTGGTACAATTCCTTTTTGGGGTTCACAACAGGTGAGGTGCTCACTTTATATAAGGCAAAAAGAACCCTTCTAAATCAATGAAGTACATGAGCTCTACAAGATCAGAAACAGCCCTTTTGAACACCACACTTTTTATTTTAATGATGCTGTACCCTTCCCTCTCAGGGGCTTTTTTTTCAATTAATTCCTGTTGGAGAAGTGTGAATAGCAGCAGGCTGTTTACATGAGAATGTGTCCCATGAGACTGATGACAAGAAAATCATCACTTACTACTGATGGCTTTTACTGTAGCTGGGAAAACTATTACTATAAATTGCATAATAAAAAAATGGATATAATAACTCACTCCTGTTCTTAAAATGCTCTGAGGTCTACTAAAATGCTGTAAAAGAGATGCTGCTATTATTATTTTAACATCTTTCCACTTCAATGTGGGGCTTTTTTTCCAATGGAAATATGAAAATTAGAGATAGGGTGGGTAATATGCCCTCTTTCTCTGTTTGCCAACACTTCCCATGATAAGACTGTTTGCAGTTGCTTGCAGTTTGACTTTTGTTTGGGTAGCAGTTTTCCAGGCCAAGTGTCTGCCTCAGGCTGAGTCATTTCTGCTGGAAGGTTTGAGCTACAACTCTTTGGCCCTTTCAAAGAATATTGTGGGAGAGTGGGAAAATTGAGACGTGGTAATTATCAATTCTACCATAAAAACAAAACAAAACAAAACAAACAAACAAACCCAAAAAGTTCAGATGATGGCACCAGCTCAGATATTCTTGCTGTGCCTATGAAAAGTCATCACAGTGGTGCCTGAATTTTGCAGTCTGAGCAAAACCAAGTAGATTAAAAAAAAAAGCCCCACATGGTCATGTGTGGAGAGGACTTTTTGCAGTGACAAACAGGGTCCAAGCAGCACTGACACATCCTGGCACTGCCTGAGTGAGTTGCAGCCCCTGGGGCAGGTGCAGTCTGGTGAGATTCCAGAAATCAGGGCAGATTTGTCACTCCAGTGATTGAACCTGAAGGACAGCAGAGAGGACTGGAACTGGAGGATGGGAAAAAGGTTGGGGTATGCAGAGGGAAAGGGTCTTTTTGAGTCTTGAGAACAAGGCAGTGTGGAAATGAGAACTGAGATGATAAAGGCTTTGAGTTCAGACTGATTTGGGAATGCAGAGGAGAAGAGCCAGGACTTGGGAAAGGATGAGCTGGAGAAAACAGCTGGAGGACAGGACATTCTGAGAGGGAATGAACAGAAAATCTGCATCTTCTACAGAATATTCTTCTCTTTAGGATCTCTGACTTCAACAGTCCTCTGCCTTTGGCAAATGTGTGCAAACCCCTCTGGCAAACCACGGGAGCTGGGCTGAACATGGAGCAAAAAACTGGAGCTGCTAAGAATAATTCTGTTCTTGGCAAGGCCCTGTGAGTATCCTGAGCAAGGCTGATCCCAATTACTTCTGATGATGTCAGCAACTACTGCTCCCACTTTGCAGGAGGGAGGGGGAAAGGGGGTTTGGTTTACTTTACAAAAAAACAAAGCTAAAAAGAAAATTGCACCTGACACAGGCCAAAGCAAAACCTGCTGAAAAGGTATTATTACAGTTGCAAAGGTGAGTGGTCAGCAGGCATGGAATGCAGAAATTAAGTGTGCAAGCACAGTTGTAGTTTCCCTCTGTTACTTGTGTGGGGATTACATGGCTTTTTGTCAGAGCTCAGAACTGGCCAAATCATTTGTCTAAATACAAAAAGTAGTGCCAAGATGGCTTGATTGCCAAAAAAAGCTCTGTTAGGACTCGGGCACAGTTCCATGGGAGTTGTATCTGCCAGGCAGAAACCTGCACGTTTTCCTGCCAGCTCATCCACTCAGCAGCCAGCTTATGGCACTGCTGGCTTCCAAATCCAGATTTTGGGACAGAGACAAGGGGCAGGTAGGGCTGGGGGGAGAGAGCAGGGCAGCAATGATGAGCCAGTTTCTGTGGGACAGAGTTATTTGGGGTCTGCAGACTTCTGGCACGCAGACAAGGGCACCAGTTATTCCTAAAAAATGGCCAACAGATTTCATGTGGTGTCTCACTGATTCTTCTGATCAGCAGGGCAAAGAAGTAGAGGGTCTAAGGTCAAATAGCACAGAAGTGCTCCCAAGCTTTTGGCTTTCCCAGAGCCTGCCAGGTGGGAGGATGCCCAGCAAGGCTCTGAAAGCCCCACTCAGGTTCTCTGGCAGCCAGGAGTTAATTTAAAATTCCTGTTAAAATTCAAAATACTTCCTGTTCTCCTATCTGTGAAGGATGATTTCACTTTCATTTGGATGTTTGTAAATCTCAAAATACTGCACAGAGTGGACAGCACTCTTGTGTTTGAGGGCGTCCTCATGGTGCTGAGTGTTTTTATTTAAATGCTGCTTTAAGCAAGTTTTCAGCCAAGACAGAACCAGGATGCTTCACACACTGGAGGATTTGGAAAGTGGGAAGGAAATGTGGCAGAGGGCTGCCAACTTTAAAAAGCAGTTGTTTGCCTAATGCAGATAAATGCTGCCCTGTAGAGCCAAATTCTGTGTTCACCCTTGCCACAGATCTGTCAGATAATGCTAATTAAATTACTTAAGCCTGCCCTTCCCAGGGGGTTGCTAAGCTGGGTGAGTGACTGCTCTGAAGGAGGAAACAGAACTCTCAGGAGCAGCTTCATTTCAATGGGAGCAGAGCTTTGAACACATAAATGCTACACGATGGCAGGTGAACTGGAAAAGTTAAGCTGCAAGCTTCTGAAATTGAACATACAAAAAAAATTGTGGATATTTTTGAGTTCAATCTGTGCCTTATTGCCATTTTTCCTGGTGACCCAGGTGGTTTTTAAAATGATCACACTGTTTCTGAAACATTTTGATACCACAGAGATGATGAACTCGTGAGGAAATGAATAATTATGTCCCCAAAACAGAGCATGGAGGGGAAAAAACCCACAACACTAAGTAACAGCTCATTAAGTGTTATCCATTCTGAATCACCCTTCAGGTGACTGGTTTGAGGTGACCCAGGAAGTTTGGAGCAGAACTGGGAGCAAAGCAAAGGACTCGTGATGCTGAAGATGGACAATAATTCTCCCTCTGTTTCTCTGGAGACAAAATAATTACATTGATGCTAGGAGAAGCTGAACTGTAAACAAGGATGTTTGAGCAGTGATTTTAACTCCCCTTACAGTGTCATATTTCAGAGTACTTTTAACTCTGTGCAAGCTGGGCCATATTTTGTATCTTTTTGGTTTCAAATATAAGTGCTTAAAACTCATCCCATTAACTTTGGAATCTATAAAATGAAAAGGCAACACACACACATTAATAATATTTTAAAGCACCAGGCCACTTTTGACTCCCCTCTAATATGTTATATAAAACCACCCTGTAGTTATGGGAAACAATACAAAGCCTTCTAAAAATCCACTGTGGCACTGCTGACCTCAAGCTAAACAGCAGAACACTGAGAATTGTCCAAGTCTGACCTAAAAACCTCACCTGTGACATTTTGGGCTGAGCAGATGAGGTCAGGCTATTATTCTTGTTTTCAAATTACAGTGTCTTGTCAAGGCTTGGAGCAACCTGGTCTAGTGGGAGGTAGATTTCATTCCTTCAAGGAATTAAAATCATTGACAAAAGTTACAGCTCAATCCAAACTGGTAGAGCTGGCAATATTCTTTTGGGGGAGGAATTGTCAAGTTGGAAACTGTAACCTGATGGAAGAAGCAGCAGTTTTTCACCTGAGATACCAGCTAGTGTTCTCAGTGACTGCTGCTGTTTGTTTTGTCTGGCTACATCCATTTTGACAGTCATTTGAAAAATGGTATCATTTAAGAGGCAGCTTTCCCCACCAGAATTTCCATGGTGGCCTCCTAGTGCAGCAGCAGCACAGTGACTGATTTGTCATTCAGTTCCCAAACTCTATCAACAGATCTGTGATATCACTGTAATGTCAAGCAAGGCACAACACACATGAAAACAAAAGGTCAGGGTGGCTTTTTATGCCACAGCTTGTGACCAGTGCCCCCGATGGTCTCAGGTGTGTGAGATGTCATGCCTTTCAGAGTACAAATTGCTCATGGCTTAAAGCTAATCCCCTAAACTCTTGGAAAAAAAATAGCAATTGCATCACTCCAGAGTGCTAAGGGCAAAACTAACAGAGCAGAAGGAAGTCAAGAGATCAGTTGTCTATAAGAAAGTCATTTTTCCTTACTGTTCTCTGCATCTTATCTGAGAATGGATACAAGATCCAACTCCCTCTCCCTCTCCTGTCCCAAAAATGCCCAGGAAAGATTTCTAATAGCTTCAGGAGCAGTGAAATTATCCCCCAATTCTTCGACAGGCTCACATGAAGTGCGGTATTTAGTGGCCCATTGCTCAAAGCTGGGTGCTCTACTGCAATCAGGTTTTCTGTCTTTTGTATCCTCATGAATAGGTCTGAACATTGCCAGTGTCAGAATAGTCAGGACACAATGGTAAAAAATTCCTATTGTCAGTCTGTTTCTGAAGTCTTTCAGGGCCATCTGAACATCCTTGTTTTGGACTATCTGAATAGATTTGAAACATCCTATTAGAATTTCAAGTCACATTTATTTACAGTGTTACCTTTCTGAGCATGAAGAGCTCTCAGATAATCACTTAATAAGAGGAAAGCAAGGTTAATGCTTTTAGTTCCTGTCTCTGCTTAGTGGCAAAAATACAGACATTAAAATTCTCATCTCACGTCTTAAAAGCTGGAAAGTTACTGGCTAATGAAAATTGGGACTTTGTTGTCCCCTAGAGAAACAGTCACCAGTGAAAAGTGGGTGACAAACCATTAAATTCCTGATTTAGTTGTAGTGAAATGTGCTCCTAGCAAACCAGAGGCAGCAACAACAACAACAACAAGGTAATATTTTGCCAGCTGAGCCAAGGAGGGTAAAAGTCAGGAGAGAACAAGCCACGATGACTGATTATCTCTGTGCCACCATTAAAAATAAACACAAATCTGGATTAACCTCGTTATCCAACCGCCGGGACGCTCCTACAGGTGCAATTCCACAAACCACCCAGCGATTATCCGGGCTCTGCCCTCCCCATCCGTCCTCACCTTTCACTGTCACATGCACGCTCTGGCTGGTGGACAGCTGGGGCTGCACCAGGACGTTGCAGGTGTACTCGCCCTCGTCCACCTCCTTCTGGACATCGGAGAGCTTCAGCGTCCCGTTGTTCTCGAACGCCACTTGGCGGTGGTTGAAGGGCAGCAGGTTGGAGTTCTTGTACCACTTGATGGAGTAGTAGGGGTACCCGATCACCCGGCAGTGGATGTAGGTGTCCCGCCCGGCGATGGCTGTGATGTTCTTCATTGGCCGAATGCTCGCCGGCCCTGCCGAGGCGAAGAAGGAAACTCTTGAGGACAATTTACAGGCGCGTTTGCTCGAGGGAACGTGTGTCATTATTTCTGGGTAGACAGATGTGGCTCACACCACGCTTCTTAGCGTTTGACAGATTTTTTTTTCCTTTTAAGAGCTACTTAAGCAGTTTCCCTAATCTTTGTGTGCTCTAGTTTTTTCCTTACCCTGCAGCATCCATACTAATCATGTGGGGGTATATATTTGTGTTATCCAACGCTGGCCTGATAAAATCTTTGCTGCCTTACAAATTAAAAGGCTGAGTGTGATTTAATTAATGTGAAATACTGACACTGATACGGAGCTAGAATCCTGTTACACGTGAGAACACTGACACAGTTAGCTTTTTTATTTGCTATGTATATGAAGTTTAATACCGTGAGGATGGGTATTATGCCATGTAGAGCCCGAAATCCAAGCTAGAGTTCTGTATACATGAATAATTACAATGGATGTTGGACAAGTAAAGGAGGAAAGGAAAAGAAAAACAAAACATGCACAGCGGGACCAAAGCAAAGAGACTGTGAATTAGTAGAGATGAGTATAGGGAAAATAGACTGGAGGACACAAGCCAGAGGGTTCTTCCAACATTTAACCATACCATACACTTTCTAGATGGGGCTGGAGAGGCAGGGTGGGAAAAGAGAGCGGGGGAGAAAAGGAGAGGAAAAAAAAAAAACAAAAAACAACCAAACAAAACCAGTAAGTTGGTTTTTGGCATTCCAAGAATCATCTCATCACATGCAACAATCTTCTTCTCCACTACAATGAGTTATGTGTGTTTGTTTTGAGGAGCTGATTTGACAAGCACCTCTTACGTTTATTCGCGCCTGGTACAGGACGACTCCCGCAGAGTTGTTGGCGGCGCAGCGATAAACGCCCCCGTCGCGGACCTGCGTGTTGGAGATGTTCAGGTAGCTGACCACGTTGCCCTCGGACGTGATGATCTGGCTGATCCGGTGGCTGCCGTCCTTCGCGATGGGGTCCTCGTCCAGCGTCCAGGTGATGGTGGGCAGGGGCGTCCCCTTCACGTTGCACATCAGGGACACGGGCTCGCCTGGGCTCACCACCTTCTCGCTGAAGGCCGAGATGATTTTGGGCGTTCCGTCTGCCCAGGGAGAGAAAAGCAGGAAAAGGGTGGTGTAAAGCTTGTCCCCTCTATCCTGGAGCATGTCCCGTGAGCCAAGATCTTTTTTAGAAGCAACACAAACAGTTGTTTTGGCGGATGTAAGCCTAATTATTGAGAGAGGGAAAAAAATTCTGCCAGTAGAGGATTTAAATGACCCTTTGCTTATGGCAAGTTTCTTTTTCATCTTTGGAGAAACCTGGTAGTGGCTCTGCTGTAGGAAAAAACTCTTGAATAGGATCAGGAATGTCTATGGACCACTAGGTTCCTGCAGAAGAGTTTTAAACCCATATGAAGTTCATTATAAAACATACAGCAAAACCTCAACACATTTGGAGATTCTCTTCTCCTGGAAGATTTTAGCTCCTTGGGAAGTTAAGGATGAATCCTGTTGCCAGGAGCCAGGCCCAACTTCCATAGGCTGATTTCACACAACAGTTTAGCCCTGACACAAAATGCCCCCTTTAGGAAAGTGTCAAATGAAGCTTTTCTGAATACAGATTGCCAGTAACAGCAGTGATGCCAATTTCTTTCCGTGGTTGTTTTGTGCTACAGATAAATATTTCCCTGAATGAGAGCATTCAAATGCTTTACCTTGTGAACTGTCTCCCAAAATACTCAGCCTCTACCAGGGGAATGAATAAAGAAAATGGCTGGGCACAGAAACTTTGTGAGCAGGGAGCAGGATTAAATACCCACCTCTCCAGAGAGTTCAGTGGGGTAACATTTAGGAGTGCTGACAGCCTGGTATTAGTTAAGAAGTTCTTTCCAGGGTCATGCAACGTGTGTTTGTTTTCCTTTGAAAATGATACTTTAAAAACAGGGCTGCAAAATTCCCTTCCTTGCCACATGGCAAAAAGATAAGCACTGGCATTCTCAGAATGTTGAAAGGCCTGAGCATCCCTGGAAGAGCANAACTGTCTCCCAAAATACTCAGCCTCTACCAGGGGAATGAATAAAGAAAATGGCTGGGCACAGAAACTTTGTGAGCAGGGAGCAGGATTAAATACCCACCTCTCCAGAGAGTTCAGTGGGGTAACATTTAGGAGTGCTGACAGCCTGGTATTAGTTAAGAAGTTCTTTCCAGGGTCATGCAACGTGTGTTTGTTTTCCTTTGAAAATGATACTTTAAAAACAGGGCTGCAAAATTCCCTTCCTTGCCACATGGCAAAAAGATAAGCACTGGCATTCTCAGAATGTTGAAAGGCCTGAGCATCCCTGGAAGAGCATTTGATTTTATTTGATTTCATTTTTTTTTCCTCTGCCCCCCTCTTTCTTTCATTTCTGTCCCCTTGGTTATGTGACAGTTTATTTATTTATTTTCATTCCTGGCTATCTTCCCTTCCTTTGTGGTGTACTGGATACTGTCACCCCTCAGAAAACAGAACAGCAGCAACAAGAAAAAAAAAAGCTTTTTATCCTGAAAGGGAGCTGACACAGGACCAATAAATCTGTGAGCCTGCACACTATGTACCTCTGCCACCCCTCCTCCTCTTTTTTCCCCCCTTTTCTTAATTCAAGTGACAGGCTTTTTTTTGAGATGAAAGCAGACATTGTTTTCCCAGTGAGACCTGAGTGTCTTTGAAATCTTCCCTGCTGTTGCTCTCTGATAACCTGCACTCTCCCAACACCATGATAGATTATCAATATGCTCTTTAGGCTTTCCTAGTCACGGGAGATGGTTGCCGAGGTAACTCGGCCCAGGCAGGTAATCTCTTCTTCTTCTTTACAGACTCTAAAAATAGTGTCCATGCCATGCCTGCACCACAGCCTCATTAGTGAGATGCCTCTGTGCAAATTGATGACTTTCCTCACTTGATTATCATGTAGAACAGGGTAGCAGTTATTTAAGATGGTCTCCAAGCCTTCAGCCAAAACACCCAACCAGAAAAGCAATGTTTGGATTTTTCACAGAGACCTGCTTGGGAAGGATTTTTGTTTTCAAATCGATTTTTCCATTCTGTTATGAGTGGGCACAATAAACCTCATGGACATTTCATGAGTACTCTCTTTTTTTTTAAGCTCCACTGATGCCAAAATGATTTTTGGCTTTATATATTCTTCATATGTATTTGTAGCTCTGTAGACTATTACTGTATTAACTCACAGTTCCTTGCTAACTCTACTATTTTTCCTACCCTGACAGAAAGACAAAACACATTCCAAAGGCCCCAGTCCTACCTTGCTTTTTCCTGGAGCTACCCTCCCAAGACACTTTCTCATGAACAAAGTACAGCTGGTACAGCGAGTAGCAAGCAAGAGGTGCTCCAGAAGAGGTTGAGCCAAGGGGGAGAATTACCTCGTTACCTGTGGTTCTAATTGGGAATTCTTATCAATTATGCTGATTTGCTAAACTTATAAAACTATTCATCCTGTGTGGGGTGGAAATTTTTCCATATGTGGCCTAGGAGAACTCCAGCTAAAGACCATCTCTGATATTACATTATCATTACATCACCTCCCGTGCTAATACCATCTCGAAACCGCTTTGTTTTATCCCCAGCTCCTTCGGGCATCATGGCTCCAAAACGATGCCCCCAGAGACCACTTGAGCGTTACTTTGCAAACCAGAACTGCCAGGCAGGCAGGCACTGACCTTCCAGAACCACCTGGACGTAGTCTTGGGCTGACATCTTGTCCTTGCGCACGAAGCACTGGTAGGCGCCGCCGTCGCTCTTGGCCATGCCGTCCATGACCAGGTTCTCGCGGTTGACGCCGGTGATGCGGACGTTGCTGCCGGGGTTGATGATTTCCCCGTTGCGGTACCAGGACAGCTCCTGGTCCTCGGTTCCCGTCACGCTGCAGGACAGGGACACTTGGCTACCAACGCTGCTCTTGACTTTGCGCGGGCTGATGGTGGCTTTTAGCGGTTCTGGAGGTCGAAAGAAGGGAGGGAGAAAGGGAAATAAAACGTATTAAGTGTAAATGTGCATTTATGTACAGGTAACAAATCAACCCTCAATGAAGAAGAGCAATAGAAATCACAGCCGTACCCTTCTGAAAAAAAAAAAACACCAAAATTTGTTTTATTTTGTTTATTTGTAACAGATGACTGTATTGCTCAAAAAATCCATTTTTGCCACCAACATCTATGACAAGAAAAGTAGATCTAAACCTATTCAACACATATTCCCATGCCCAGGTGAACAATAGGATCAGACCTACAGGTAACATCATTAGTGCTGAGGGCCTCAACATGGCACTACACATTTGGGGAGGGCAGGATGTTATTTCACATTGGTTCAGTGTGGACCTTTGAATCTTGTGCATTAAGTGCATGCCCAAAACTCATTTTGTGATTTAATTTCCGGCAGAAGGAACCAAATTTACACTTTCCCAAATTTACACCACTCCCTGATGTAAGTACAGCAAGTGCCAGTGACAAGATTAGCTTTTGAAGGTGGAATATGTTAATGCAGGTACACCCGTGGATATCCATCTGATCTGTCCACATGGAAGTGTTTTAGTGTGTGGGCTCACCAGATTTTCTGCTTTGATGTGGGAGGACTACAATATTTTCAAGTCAGCCTTAAGAAACTGTAGGGCAGCAGAATGGAAGTTTTACATTGCAAGAGAAAGAGGTTGAACAGTGCTGAAGGAAAGTCCTAAATGTAAATGAAAGGAAAACAATCTTTATCCTGCCACCTTGGAATTACCAGCACTGCGGAACACAGATTTCATCTCATGCCTTGTATAAATTGGTCTGACTTCCTTATAAAGATAAGGGATTGCTATCACCACTGATGCTATCTCTGACACTAAATACAGACCATCGTGTTTTTTCTTTTAGCAGCTTGCATACAAACACACACACGTGCACACACACACTTAAAAAAGAAAAGTAACTTGTTCACTTTATTAAATATTTTATGACATAAAAGTTGGAATAAATCTATAGTGGCTAATTAGGAACAGAGGCCTGGAAAAAAAACACAGACTGGCCTCAAACATTCTGGATTACAGACAAAGGTCCAAAGCAATAATTGATCTGTGCTCAGATGCACATTAAAAGTCACTGAATATCTCTGTTTCCTACAAAAAACCTACAAAAGCTCAGAACTGGCAACAATCCATTAAACAAAACAGTCACACTCAAGCTCATCACCAACATCCCAGAGCCATAACAATGCAAGTGAGCCACATCCTATGTTGCAGAGGAGGGTAAAATTCCTTTGCCCAGCTTTTGCTTCCTGCCAACCTGATCCAGAGAATTTCCATTGGCTGTCTTAGTGCAGAGCCGTTATGAAAAACACTTCATCAGGCACTGGGGATGCTTTGGGTATCACCAGCAACACAATTACCTCATGTCTCTGCAGGTTTTGACTTTGCATCATACAATGCAGGTGGAATTCAACTCATTTTTATGAGTATTTTGATGAATATATTTGGAACCGAAGCTCCTCAGTTATAACTCATGAATTGTGGCTTTTTCACCTCGGTTTTATTTTGCCCAAGAACATTATGTGCAGTTATTTGTGAGGATATTTTTATGGCCTGAACTGCTCACAAACTTCTCCCTTTTCACTTTGCTAGTCATGCTGTCTAGGTGGAAACATTAGTTCACAGAGCATTATTTCTATTCCAGGAAATAATTTTTGGGTTTTTTTCAACAGTAGTAGAATAACACTTTTCCAGTGTGGTGCTCCTGAAGCAATAATTATCTTTGTAGAATTTGTGAAACATTCAGAATATTCACACATGAATACTCGACTGAGGGGAAGTATGAGTATTCAATATTCCTGAGCACCATGAGTCATGGCAATGAGAGCTTGGCAGCTTTATTTATGAGAACATTTGCAATTTCGTTTCCAGCACCCAATTCATGCTTCTAAATTACATATCCTCCATGTGATAAATTATAGAGCTACACTGGAAATTGCATCCATTTGCACTTCTGATCGCTCAATTGGGCAACTAACTCATCTCCACAGAGCCTGCTTTGTGTTGTTCCACAACTTTGAGGACTTTAATCATTGCTAAGATAAATTAAGGAAACAGAAGGTATGGCAAGGTAAGGCAACAACTTGATAGGGATGCCTAAAGAGTTTTGCTTTTATGTATTTTTCATATGTTTGTAGCTCTGTAGAATATTATTACATAGTTATGTAGCTCCTGGTGTTTTTCCTAGCCTTTCTCCTGGATTTTAGAACAATAAGCTAACCTTCTAACACATTCCTGAAACACTGTTTAGTCTTTTTGTCAAGTAGATGACCTAGGAGAAGAACGTTCTGTTTTCCAACCAGAATCTGAGAAGGCATAACTAGAAGTGGGACAAAGAAACCCTGGACCAACTCCAAAAATTACCTGATCAACTGCTATTCTAATTGGACAGTATTTGTTAAGTGTGCTAATTTGTTAAATTTATAAAATTGCAGAGATCTGGTACTGAGTGAGCCCATGACCATTGGCACACCTGGAAGCTTCCAATAAAGGTCTGCTATTTATTTTACAGTTTCAACACTGTTGCAAGGGATTTTGTCTTTTGACATCAGGCAACACCACCAGCAGTCAACTGTGACAGGACCTTTCACCCTCTGACACAGCAAAAACTTGTCTACTTCCCCCATAGCTGAACAAGGCCAGAATGGTTTGTCTTGTGATGAATTATCTGAGCTGAAAACACCCTTAGCCAGCAATAAACAATGCATGGGGAAAAGATAAGCAGAAATAAGTGAGAGACAAGCACTTTTGCAACTACAAGAGACCAATGTGAATTTCATATAATCAGAAATGTCTTATACACTTTCTGAGTGTGTGGAGAGTTCTCCTCGATGCTGAGATGTCGGTTTTGCAACTACAAGAGACCACTGTGAATTCCACGTAATCAGAAATGTCTTACACACTCTGTGTGTGTGTGTAGAGTTCTCCTCACTGCTGAGATGTTGGTATTTAGATATTTCCCTAGGACTGAGAGAAATCAGGAGACTTCTGCACACCCTCGTCATTCATTGGTAAGCAACATTGGCTCCTAATCTACACCATGTCTTTGCAAGCTGTAACACAGGTACCTTTATTATTGTGCTTTGTATTTTTATCTACTTGTAGTTCTTCTTGTGCTCTGTATATTTATCTACTCATAGTTCTTTTTGTGTTATCCTGTGTAGAAAGCTGCTTAAACTCCGTTTCCCTTGTGTCCATTCAACAAATAATTTAATTCATGTTGCGATAGGCCTGGTCTGTAATTACCAAGGACATGTGAGCAGGAGGAGGTTTTGGGGTGCTCAACAAAAGCTGCTGCCCGCTGCCAGGGACCTGAGCAAGGGCTGGGACTCCCTGAGCTCTCCCTCCCTCTCATGCCCAAGCCATGACCTACGTTTGACGTAGAGGCGCCCGACCACCTCGGCGGTGCCGTAGTTGTTCCACACCTCGCAGACGTAGCTGCCCGAGTCCGAGGGCCGCGTGTTCTCGATCAGCAGCCCCGTCACCGTCTGCCGGAAGCGGCTGTCGGGCTCCCAGGGCACGTTGTCCTTCAGCCAGCGGTACTTTGGTGCCGGGTGCCCTGATGCTTTGCAAGGCAGCTCCACTCGCTGTCCTGCCATGGCTTTGCGGTGGTCGAACCCATCTAGGATAGATGGAGCTGAATTCGCTGGGTCTGAAACAGAGAACGCAGAGGAACTCTCCTCAACCAGAGCCTTTAAATTAATTCACTGAGAGATACATCAATATTTTTGTGACTCTCCAGCCCGGTGTTTTTGCTGCTCTGACCCAGCCACCAGTCTGAGTCGTGGTGGCTGGGATCCAGCAGCACATGCTGCTGAAGCAGCTCATTGCTGCTTGGAAATCCCCTCACTGGATTTTTTCCAGGTGGCAAACGATCCGCTGGTCATCCTTCACGTTCCCTGGGAGAGGCACAGAGAGCCAGAAATGTGTTGCCTTAGCAATTATTGCTGCTTCTCGACTAGATTGAAGCCAGCACGTTGTCCCTTCTTCTCGGTGGTCTGAAGGCTTTGAATTAAAGGAGCAATTTATTCCCTTGTCAGGAGAGGAATGGGAGAAGGCACAGGGGTTTCTATCTGCAGCCTAACTGACAGACAGGCCTTTTCTTCTTCTGTGGGAAAGGAACTTAACGTGACAAGACCAACTTACAGCTCAATAGTGCATCTTTCTCTGCTCAATTTGCTGACAACTGCAGCTCTCGCTTTGTGCAGCACCTGGCATGGATTTATGTATCTCACAGATGTCTGGCAGGATTGCCTTCAGCAGAGGTGCATGCACCCATCAGAAATAGTGCTCTCTTTGTAACATCAAGTTTGAAAACTTCTGGAGACTGAGGTTGACACGATTTAAAGTTTTGCACAGCCCATTCTGGAGCTATTGCAGCAAAAATACTGAACAAAGATTCAAGAAAGTATTTTCTCATCCCACTTTGCTAAGATTTCTGTCTCACAAAGGAGCTCCACATGCTGACCAGCTCCTGCCTGACACACTGACCTCTTTTTGGGTATATCTACCTCATAGCTGACTGGATGGAGGTGTGATTGCCACAATTCTGGCATTTTCAAGAGGCATTTTAACTGAGCAAACTCAGGTGCTGCTCACAGGGCAGCTGCAGCAGGTTCCTGTAAGGATCTGCAGAGATGAAACAAGCAGTTCATGCTGAATTCAAGCTATTCCAAAAGTAATCAGTACCTGAGCTATCTGCTTTAAAACTGGCTTAGCTATATCTTTATGAACTACAGCCACACCATGAGAACAAACAGCTTAAGGCTGTTCGAGTTAAATTGTCAATCCAGAAACCAAAACTGTGATAATAAAAAAAGTGGACTAAATAATTTTTTTTTTAATATATCTAGATAAACCCCCCAAAATGCCAAGTTCAGGGAAGGGTGACAGCAGAGGTTTTTCTGCTTTCTAGGTGCCAGAAAAGCACAGAGCCACTGAGGGCAAAGCCACATTCAGCTTGCTGAGTGTCTCATTAGGAAGGCGTCGGCGGTGGTTAAATGAGTGATTTTGGATGAATCAGTGGCCTCGAGGTCCACATTTGGCACCAAGATGGGCCATAATTTCGAGCCTGCCATGCTGTTTATGTCTGGCTCAGTGAAAGCACAATCTGCCAGGATGCTACTGGGAAGGCCAATGTCAATTTGACTAATTGATCAGCCAGCTCCTCTCTCGCCGTTTGGGTCGTCAGGCGTTCCTCTTTCCGGGGCACAGATTCTTCTGTGGGGAATTAACTGAGAGCAAAACCACAAGCAGGCAAGAAATTACACCTTCTGGCTCTTAAGAAGGTTACAGCTACATGAAATCAATTTTTTTTTTTTTTCAGTTGCAAGCAATAATTAAGTATTTAAATAATAAAAAAGTAGAACTGTTTTTTAGAGGTATTATCTGGGCATTCCCACTCAAGCAGCACAGCAAATTCTGGGTTTTCTATACCAGGGTCGCTTCACTTTTTTCCTTCTCAACTTGAGCCTTGTCAGGAGCAGCACAGCCTGGAGTCCCAGTTGCAGGACAGCTAAACTGGGATTTGCCTACATAATGAAGAAGATTTCACCCTGCTGTTATAGAGGAAGTTGTTAAAATATTTTCAGGGTTATACAAGATATGATTCCAGTGACCTGCTTTCTTCCACTCTGTGCTTATATATTTAAATGGACAGTAAAAACAGTTCTTTGGGTTGTCTCTAGGTCAGGCTCTTATTTATAGAACTCCTACAGTTCATATATTCCAATTAAGGAGAAAACAAAACAAAAGCCAAAACAGCAAAAAACCAAACAAAGCACAAAGGAAATCCCAGGGTTCATTTGCAATCACCTGCAATAAGAAAAAATATAGCAAAGTAACACAATCCAGTTCCAATATGTGTTTAGGCTATTTTGAATTATTATTTTACTTTGCTTTAACAGTCAGCTGCAAATGACTTCCAGCAAGGACAATGGTGAAAAACTGAGGCAAAATACTGTTCTAAAATATTCTACTTTGGACCTTCTTTGAATGACAGAAGAAGAAAAATGTTGTGCTTTAAAAATAATAAAGATATTTTGGAGTATGGGGGTTAAAGAGAAGCAATGATTTTGGGAGATGGGCTTCATGGCAGGACAAATTTACTACTGGAAAGCACATTATAATCAGTCTTAGAAGTATATTCTGTTTCATGTTAATGGCTTTGGGTTTAATTTTATTTAGAAAGGCCATGTGATTTCAAGGGGATGTTCTAACTCCAAATTTGGAACTTCAGTTTGGCCATGGGCATATTAATTATTCACTATTTTTGCTATTTTTTTCATTTGCTACTATCTGCATGTTACCATTCTCACTCTTTCAAAGCAATAATGAAGCTTAACTTGTATGAAATGTGGCCAGGAAACGTGATAAATTTCCACCACAAACCATTTCATCTCCAAACAAATGAAGAACATATATGGATGGAAAAAGGCCAGCAAAAATGTAGGTCTCATGCAAGAAGACCTTTCAGAACTAATTTCATGGATTCTCTGATCCCAGCTCTTAAAGAACTCACTCTTTTAAGATATAAATTCCAGTAAAAAAAAAGGAAAACCTGTTAGAGAAATATTAAGAGACAAACTCTGCCCCTGATTGCTGCACTTGTTCAGTAGATTAACAGGACTGGAAATCAGATTCTACTCTAACTCTGATCAAGAATAATTAACCCTGTTGAATTAAAAAAGCCACTTATTGCACACAGGTAAAATTTGCTATTTTAATTTGGTCTGTGGAGGAGAATAGAAAAGGCAGCTCCAGACAGAGAACATCCTTCAGGGCGTTTGTCCTAAACTTCAACCAAGACAGAGCTTTCATTTCCCCCCTTTTGTTCAGTGAGATAACCAGAATTTTTCCTGTGGTAACCAAGATACAAGCCTGGTTTTATTTATGTTCCCACTGGCTCAGCCTTAGCATGATTTCACACGGAAGCAGACCATATTATGGAGCCAGCTGGAAGGGTAGAACCCTGCCTGTTCCTTCGAGACCACTGCAGGCAGATTATTGTCCAGGAGAACTTCTTCAGGTGCCTGGGAAAAGCAGAGGCAAGAGTTCTACCCACAGGGGACACCCATCAAAGGGAGAAGCTCCTGGATCTGACTGGTAAGTGATTCTAACCTGAACAATCCCACTATACATTGCTTTTATCATTACTCTGTTTAAGTACTGGCCTGTGTGCTCAGAGGGCTCCAAAATGCTTCAACAATGTCCAGTTTGGAGGTGGGCAGGAAGAATTTGATAGTGGAAAACCTTGTGCTCACCTGTGTCTCACTTAGAGCTCTCAGACAGAGGTGTGGAGAGCTCAGCACTGGAGTTTTATTCTGACAGAAGGACCAAAAGAGGAGAGGGAAGGGTCAAAAGAGGAATGACCCCTCTGACTGTCAGACTGGGAAACTCACCATGTCCTGACTGACCTTTAGGGCAACTTAACAACAGGGAAAAGGAGGAAAAGCAATGTGGGGCTTTCAGTGGGATGGTGGGCAAGGCTTATGCAGGATAAGGATGCAGGGAGGAGGTCTGGGATACAGCCTGAGCTCTGTGGATGCAGGAAAACCACTCTGGATTTGCTCACATGAGAGCACAGGGTGCAGTTATGGACAAGCAGCAAATGAGGGGCAGGAAGGGGAGGTGGAGAGATGCTAATCCTACACAGAGATGTTTGAGGGCATGTTCCAGACCCAGGGATGTGGGTCAGCTCCTCCTTCACCTCGCCCACAACTGGCACTGCCTCTCACTGAGAAAAAAATGGGGGAAAAACTGGATTGGAGCAGCACTTTCTGGAGTGCCCTGAGTGTGTGGGGAGTGTGTGTGGGGAGCCCAGCACACACAGAATTCAGGAGACTGTTCAAAACTGCAAGGAAAAGATGAAATAGCCCATCCAGCTTCTCATCTGCTGCACAAACTGCCCTGGGACTCAGCCCTGAGCATGGAGAGCTGGCAGCCACCCCCTGCCTGCCTGCAGACCCCTGGGTGCACTGGCACAGGTCAGTTCTCTGCTGGCTGGAAATCCCTCCTGGAAGCAGGGAACACCCCAGGGTAGGAGTGGGATGAATGGAAAGGGAGGCTGAAATGCACCTCAGGTAACCTGGGAATCCTGAAGTGGAAATATCTACAGCTGAGTGGAAGGACCTGAGCTCCTGCTGGGGTCACCAGAGAGAAAAAGGCACCATGGGGCAGTTCAGATCCCCCCAAAGCAGGGCAGGTTCACCACCCCTAAAAATGTTCCTCCTCTCTGGTTGCACAGGGAACTTAAGGCAATTAAATCCTAATTTCCCTGCACAACCCTGCTTTTGAAGGGATGAATCCCATCCTCAGCCCTTTCATAAAAGTGCTCTAAACCTGCTAAAAATCACCATGCTGAATGCAGGTGCACCCTACAAGCCTTCAGAAAAGAGTGACTAAGAGGTGAAAACCAGATGAAAAATGAAGGATTTTAAAATGGCACATTTTATTTTGCAGCAGCTCCCCCACTTCCATTTCACAGAAATGGCTGTTGCTGCCCACAAGCTGGGGAGAGACACAGGCAGCATTTCATTTAGCAAGATACAGAAAAGGAGCACCTGATACAAAAAGTCTTGCACTGTTGCTTTGTCGAGTTTCTCCAGTGTATCTGTGCCTTGTGATACATCGGTAGTTGTACAGTCCATCTTCATTCTGTACGTCTAAAATATACAAGGCTCCCGTGGATGTGATGAGAAATCTAGGTCCTGAAAGACACAAGAATTTGCAGGGCTTAAAATATCTGCAGGTTGTTACTCTCACACTGAAGGATGGAGGACACAGGGCATGAAGATTTTGGGTTTTTGGCCAGGTTTGAGGCTGCCAATTCCAAGTTTTCCAAGTGCTGACTGTAAATGCACAAGAGGTATCAATTAATATATAATTTATCTACACTTTGTGGGCAGAAAGGGAGGGATCTTTAAGGAAAATGTGAGGAATGAAGGAAAACAATGTGTATGACTATTAACAAACATACCAGGGCCATCTGAAGTAAAACATGGGGTAAAGAATCAGAGATTAACCCAGTTTAATTCAGTACTGTAGGATGGTCTGATGCCATTCAGCAGCAGAGCTGTAGGGGTTAGAAAGGCAGAGAAGCTGCTCACACCTGCAATATCTGCAAATTAAACAGCACCAGGGTTAGGAGCAGTCCCAGCCCACCCTACCCAGCACTGCCACAATCTCTAAAACCAAATAAGACTGACGTGTTCAAGGTCAGTTTCTCAGTGTTCTCTCAAAACAAAAGTAATGCAGATTAAATTTTCTTCAAATATGACTCTTTTTATAATTAGCTGTAAAAAACATGGAAAATTCCATGGTTTATATGGTCACATGTGCAGTTTGGATCATTTGACATCTGCAGAACTGTCTCTGTTCTATTTTATGCTCACTTTAAAAGTGAGGACACAAACCCTCCTAAAACTGACACTGTACATGTTTGCTTTAATGCACTTCCCATAATGCAATAAATTAAAGTAACATGTTTAGAATCTATTGCAAACTTAAGCCTCACCTAGTTATTATTTCTACTTTAGAAATACTGTAGTCTAAGCTGTGGGTGCTTTTCTAAAAGATTTACACTGAGGTAAATGTTAATATCTTTTCTTTTTCGAGTCTGCTAGATTCCTCTAGTAGCTGGCAGCTCTTACAATGTATGTACCTGTACCCAGGTATTAGAAAATGTATCAGGCTCAGAATTAGGGGAGAAATACACAAAAGTAAAACCCATTATGAACTAATATCCAGTAATATGCAGGAAGAAATAATTCCTTTTCTTCAGAGCTCTGTTTGAGCAATGACTTTTTAATAATTAAGTGTATTCAGGATGCTTGCTCACAGATGCATCAGTGGGAAAGCAATCCAACAGAGAGAAGACAGAAAGGAAATGGTATCATTACAGAGGGCAGTATCCTTTAAACCACAGTATAAAAGAAATTGGGAAAAAAATTAACAACCATTTAATGTCACAGGACAGGCCTGACCCTCGGAGCAGAGAATAAAACAACACCAGCCCACCTCTCCCATCCTTGTAAGTATCCAGAATTATTAAATATCCATGCTAGGGTTAAATAAGTGGTGGGGTTGTTTAGCCTGGAGAAAAAGAGGTTCAGGAGTGATTTTATTTCTCTCTAAACCTCCCTGACAGGAGGGGGCTCAGGGGGGGTCGGGCTCTGCTCCCAGGGAACAGGGCCAGGAGGAGAGGGAACGGCCTCAGGCTGGGCCAGGGCAGGCTCAGGGTGGACAGCAGCAGGAATTTCTCCCTGGAAAGGGTGCTCAGGCCTTGGCAGGGGCTGCCCAGGGAGCTTTGGAGTGCCCATCCCTGGAGGTGTCCAAGGAATTCCTGGAGGTGGCACTGAGTGCTCTGGGCTGGGGACAAGATGGGGACAGGGCACAGCTGGGACTGGATGGCCTGGAAGGGCTTTTCCAACCTCAGGGATCCTGGGATTCTGTGAAAATAAATCATAATTGAGGCATAGAAGGTGTTGAGCTCCTTTGCTGATGAAGAAGAAGAGCTGAGCAAGGGAAGGTGTGGAGGAGGAGGGAGAACTGGACAGGACGTGCTCTCTCCTCAGCCATAAACATAAACTGTGCCTCAGCCTGGGAGGATTCACAGATTTACAGGCTAGAGAGGTTATTCCTTATACAGAAGCCATACTGACTTCCTATGCCTCTGAAACTTTCAATTGCTTGCATAGAGAAGGCTTAGGAACAAATGTATTGTGGAGTGCTGTAATAAAGCACCTAAATGGTCAATATTTCAGTTTCACAGCCAGGTGTCTGAAAGGGGGCACTGAAAAGCTTACATGAAAACAGCAATGTTATCTTACCTCTTATATTTTAATATGTTAGTTGTAATGTTTGGATGAAATGATGTAGACACGGAGCTGCAGTAAGTTAAACCAATAAAATACACTGTAACTCCTTGATGCAATGTACTGTCCTATGCTGAGAGTTTCTTCCTTTCCCTTTCCCATTCCCAATTACTCAGAACACTGAGTGTTCACATCACTCAAACCCATTTATGCCATCTTATCTTCTCTTCACATAGTGGTACTCAACATCTGTGCCCTCTAACAAGGTTTGCCTTTACCCCTAAATTTAGCTTAGAAGGATATTTAGAATTTTGGTGTGAAAACCACGGGCTGTTTCACATCAATTCACGAGCAGCTTCCTCCCTCCTGAAACATCCCTAAAGCAAATCCACCTTTTCCAGGGAACACCTTATGAACCACAGGAAACTGAGGCACAGTCGCCGCCCTCATCCCGCCATCAGCTCCGGGAGATGGGAATGGCATTTACAGCCTTGGCCTGGGGGCTGCGGCAAAGACAACCCCGCCTGGCTTTGTTTGCAGCTGTGTGAGCCTCTGCTGGAGCGGGGCCAGCCCTGTGCCTCCCCTCGCTGTGCTCCCTGCAGGCGCATCCTCCGCAGCCCAGCCGGGATACACCGGATTTTGCCAGCTGGGAGGTGGCTCTGGTGCCAAACCGGGTCAGTGGAGGGGCTGCAGCAGCACCACAGCACCAGGAGCACGTCAAGAGGTGCTAATGGGGTGGTTGGGGCTGGATTGGTCCCTCCAGTAAACCTGCATGTGATGTGTTGCTGTGTGAAGTGAGCTGAGCCTAAACAGCTCAGAGGCAGAAATGTGCCCCTTGTGCAAGGGCTCTGGGAGCTTTCTCTTCCTGGGGTCCATTTTCACCTTTGCTAAATACACATAATTCTATTTATCTTCATAATTCCATTTCTCCCTAATTCCATTTCACCCCGTTGGACACTGCTGGTATGCAAGAGTTTAAGATCACACAAACGTGGCCAAAGTTTAAATATAAATTCCTCCCCCTGTGCCCTTCCAAAGCTCTCACTGTTTTCAGATGCTCTGCACAGTTTTGAGAGATGGTCCACACAGGGCATCATTAGTAATCAAATTTGTCTCTCTTCTCAGGATAAGCATGAAAAAAATGCCCCAGAAATTAAGTGAGAAGATCAAATTCAGAGCTTCCCTTAAAACTCCAGAAAGCAGCTCTGGAGTCACCACTGGGGTGTGGATTGTGGATGTGGAGGAGGATGTGGAGTGGCTGGGTGGTGAATATAATAAATTTGTGGGCTATTTCCAGATCTCACAGTACTGACTGATACTTGCAGGTGAAGCCTTCCCTGCTCAGCCCTGGCAGTGAGTTTCCTCAGATGCAGTTACACTTTTGGCTCTGTGAGAGCAGACACACTTATTAAAAGCCTGCCACTTAATAAAAGAGGAGTGTGAAAGCTGTGCAGAGCCAAGAAATTGCTCAGTGTTATCTTGCTGTATTTTCTGGAGAAGTTATGAACACACTCAAGCTATCTAACACTGCTTAGATCATCTTCCTGTTGGAAATTACTCAGGCAATTGTACAATAAAACCTTCACTTAAAGCATTATCTAGAGATTTTCCCCTCACCCTCTTCAAAGATAGCTAAAAGTAAATAGTTATTGCCACACATCAGATGTTATCCCACATTTCCCACCAACAGACATTGTGTATAATTGCAGGGCTAAAGATTTTCCTTTCCCTCTTTTCTTCTTAACATATTTTGCATACTTATGTAATGCTTTTAATCACCAGCCCCTCCTTCTCCTGCAGGAACGCCAGACAGAAAAGATGACAGAGAAATAAAAGGGGGAATGCATGTAATTTCTGTCATCTTCTAAACTGAGAGCATTTTCATTAAACCCGACAGGCTGTCAGCTGTGACAAAGCTGAAGTGTTGAGTGTTCTGCCTTCTCTGCTTCAAAAAGTGTTTAGGAAGGCAGGGTGGGGCAGACAAGCTCCCACTGCCCCTTTGATCCAGGGGAGGGCTTCCTTCTTGAGGCATTTTTAATTTAATCACCCCTGCTTTGCTCTAACGCTAATTTTTTTTTGACTCACTTACTTAATATGCCAAATAAAGATTTTTCTGAAGTGAAAAATCCTTTCAGATCAACTGAAGCTTTCTGTTTGTTTGGCTGTTAGCAGGCTTCAAGAGAGGAAGACAGAGAAGCCTCCTTCACAACAATTAAAAAAAACACTGTCAAAATATAGCTCATAATTCCCATTTATTATTCCTCCTCAGCAGTGTTTGTATTAATGCCTTGAATACTTGATTATAATAATTTCAGCATCCGATTTTCAGAGATGTTGAAATCTCTTTTGGCTTTCAATGCTTGATGCCTTTGAAAACCTGGTTCAATATCTGGAATATGTGTCTCATTCAAAGACTTCAAAGGCTTCCAGGAGCCCTCACTATCTCTTGCCTTGGTAGTGTGGGCAAGCATAGTAATATATTACCATTTAAAATAGTATTTAAACTTACTTAAAAATAAATTTAAACCTGAGACCAGGCTGGATGGGGCTCTGAGCAGCCTGGTCTAGTGGAAGGTGTCCCTGCCCATGATTCACAGATGTCCTTTTAAAGGTCCCTTCCAAGCCAAACCATTCAATGATTTTATGAAAATTTAAATTCTTTACTCTGAGATACAGGAATTCATACAAGTCACTAGGAAAACAAGGAATGGAACACATAACTCTCTCCCCAGCATCCAACATAAAGCATAACTTTGCCTCACTGTGAGACTGAAAACAGAATATAGGATTCAAGGACTAGAAAGACCATTAGAGTAATTTATTTTCACCTTCCATCCTTTTGCCATTAACTCCTGCCCAAGTCTATATCTGGAAGTTACACTATAGGTTTTTTAAAAAGACATTAGTCATGATTAAAGATTTCTTGTAAGTGCAGAGCATGTGATAGCCCTGGGTAAATTATTCCAATTATTCTTACTTTTGAAAATTAGTGTATTGTTTGGGTCCACCTGTCTTTGCCCCAGTTATTGGATCTTACTGTGCCTTCATTAAAGATTTCCTCCACAGTCAGAAATCTTCTGCCCATTTAAGTGCTTAGAGAACACGAGGAAATTACCTCTTATACCATCTTTCTCCTTAATTAGTTATACAGATTGAACTTCCTAAATCATTTACTGTGAATTATTCATACCTTGAAATACTCCTGTAGTTTTTTGCTCAACATCTTAATAACTTTTTGAAGTTCCTTTTCAAGCTTGGATCATGCACATAAGTTCACATGACATTCTGGTTGTAGTGAATGCAAAATGTCACCATTTTCCTCTGCACAGTTTGTTTTGCCACGTACCCATCCAGTAATTGAACCCATCTTGGTAAATTGTGATCTCCTTTCCAGATTCATGGATTTAGGGATTTCCATCCTTCTGTAGATGTGACCTATCACCTGTCTGTGCTGGAATTATTGGTGTGAAAACCTCAATGTTCAAATCAAACCTCTTGAATACAACTCACCAAACTGTGTCATCTTCTGCCATCATTGCACTGATATTTTAACAGCTGGAACATTTTACCAACAGCTTTCCTTAACAAAAATTCATTTCCTAATTGAAACTCTAAGTTGATGTCTTCATCTCAGGTATTAGCAAACCACTTAGTTTGCAGATAAAGAGATGGACCCCAAAGAGATGGGTTTTATGTCCTAAAGAAAACAAACAAGGAGGAGGTGGAGGAAACTGGGTCATATCTGGACTTGACCAAGGGCCCCAAAACCCATGACATTTTTGAAACAAACCCCTCATTTTGCTGTCTGCTGACCAGTGCCCTAAATAACCTACTGACTTCATTAAAGTTGAGGGGTGTTAGCAAATCTTGTGCTCATTTCTCTAAGTGAGAAGAGGTCACGTTAACAATTATGAAATTCCTCTTATGTAAGGTTTTAATGCTTTCCATTAGGCTGTATAATATTAGAGATTAAAATAAAATTCTGTTTAGGTTTCCTATGTGAGATTGTTCTCATGTTTAATTCATAAGAAAATGTGAACACTCTCCTGTCGAATTAGCGCATCATATTCTTGTATGAAAATGAGAATATTTAAAAATCACAATGTTAATTATTCTTTTATCATGCCCTTTTCCCCCAGCATGCTGGTAGTCTTTAAATAGGGGTAATGTTACCCTCAAGATGATTTAAAAAATCATATTTGATTTTTCCTTTGTTAGAAGCACATCTAACGGCGTTGTGTTATTGCAGCCTAAATTGGGTTGATCGAAATTAAGAGAACAGATGGCTGTTCTCATCCTCTGCCAAATGCTAATATAGAACAAATAAACTCTCATCAGTGGCACTTGTCACCTCCACTGGATGGAATCACTTCTGCTAAGCAAGTTCCCAGTGTGACCTGTGCACCAAAGGGGAGAGAATTCCCCACAGGGCCAGAGGGGACAGAAAGCTTTAACTCAGTTTCATAGCACTGCTATAACATCACCCTCAAACAAGCCAATCTGCTCCTCAGGGCATGGAAAGTGGGCTAGAACCTGCTTAAACTGTGCCCTGCAGTCACAGTCCTGGGAAGGCTTTTGATACCCAACCCAAAGATTAGAGGAGGAAAGGAGATGTGGAGGGAAAGGTAAGGATTTCACTTCTCCAAGCATCACTCATTCAATGCACTCAACCTTCACGAGATACCTGGAGAGGCCACCATGACTTATTTCCCAGGAGAAAAATTCAGTGGCAAAGCTTCTGAAGTGCCACCATGGTATGATGTTACTCATGAGGAATTAAGGTGTTTGATATTCCCATTTTTTCCAGACACAAGGAAAGAATAAACCATAAAATCCATAGGAAGTGTTGGCCAAGGTGAGAGAGGCTGCTGTGATCCCAGGCTCCTCAAAGCTCACAGACATGTCTTATCATAAGACCAGGCTTGCAGGTCTGAAGTTTTCTGCAGTTCCAGAGCAGATGGTTTTCCCTTTCCCTTTGTTTTGTTGCTCTTTGTGGGCTTTTTATCCCCCAAGAACTGAATTTGAGAATTTATAAAACAAACCAGCAGCCTTACATGAAATGTTTTCCATTTTATTTAGCCCCATAATCTGTTTAGACTTCAGTAAAGAGTAACTGAGATTATGTCTCTGCAAAGCTCTCTGCAGAGAAATAAGGACATTAATAAATATTTCCAATTCTGTGGCCTGATATGGTTCCAGCTGTAACAGAGATGGATTCACAGCCTGGCAAATTTTGTGCAGAACTGACAGCTCAAAACTAAGACTTTATTTCTTCTATCATCACTCTTTACCCTCCCTCACCTCATCTACCTCACTTAGGGATAGGCACACCTGTTTTGGTGGCAGCTCAGTCTGCTTCAGGGGAAATTTTAATTAAACCTGTTACTAATCAGTCACTGCCCCTCTGTCAGTGAAATTCAGAGCTGCTCAAAGTGTGGGAGGTCCAACCCAGCCACCATCACCGTGCCTCTAAAACATCAAGCAAGGTCATGGAATGTTCTTCCACTTGATTCTTCAAAGTGGGAGAGATTAAAGAGGAAAAAAATCAACACAAAATTGCTATTGGTTTGGCATATCCATCTCAAAGGAATATTAAGGACCAGCAATGTCTTTCTGCATCTTTCCAAAGAAAATGGATCTAGAGAAATTTAAATGCCATGGTGTTTGCTCCATTCCAAAATGTCTCTCTTTCATAAATAAGGATTTTGCCATAGCTGTAGTTTTCCAGATTTCCCTGGATGTTTGGCATGAATTGTTACCATCTAAGACAACAAACCCAACTGTTTCTTGCCTATAGAACTGTAAGGTAAATACAACTGGAAGAGAAGGAAGGAAGGAA
>VZRX01019079.1:0-13262 GCA_013398075.1 Notiomystis cincta | reverse complement strand
GTTCCCCTCTCCGTGGCTGTGCTGGAACCGCTGAGTGGATGAGTAGAGGCTTTTCCCCATTCCTTTGGCAGCCCCTCGTGTCGTAGAGTAGATTTGTCTGTATATGCTTGGACCGTGCCAGGGTGATTGTTTTCATAAACGAGCATGTGTTTAAAAAATAAATGCTGTAAGTAGTTTTGAGCTGCCCCGCGCCGGCTCCGCCGCAGCCCAGCCGGGGGCCCGGGGAGCTCGGCCGGCTCCGGGCCGTGCCCAGCGCTGGTGCCGCAGGAGGAGCCCGGCACCGCATGTCTGCCGGGCGGGGGTCGGGGCTGCGCGGGGCCGGGCACGGCCCAGCGCCCCGCCAGCCTGGATGAGGGGCACTCACAGCTCCAGGGCTGGGATGGCTCCTGGATTTGGGTGCAGCTTGTGACATTTTTGGGTTGTTCTTTTTCTTTCCCTGCAAGGTCAGCTCAGCGATGGCGGAGGTGGCAGCTCCTTGGCTCTGCTGTGCCGGTGGCAGCGGTGAGACCCCGGGAGGACGCGGGGGAGGCGGCGGCAGCTCCCCCAGCCCGGGGCCAGCGGCTGCTCCCTGGCACTGAACCCCCTTTGCGGGCGCTCCCCGGGTTTGAGTTGGCAGCGTCTCACCCCTCACACAGCACTGAGCACCCCAGCACCGCTGGGGGACGGGAGCCACTCGAGTTATTGCTTTGGCTGCTTTTGTTCCTGTGGCTCCCTGGGGAGCACGAGGGGCTCCCGTGGCTGTCCCCACCTGCCCCTTCCCTCTACAACCAAAGAGGCCGAGATGCCACCAGTGCAGCTCCGTGTGTTCCTCCCGCCCTGTCTCCCCCAGAGGCCCCAGCCGAGCTCTGGGGGTCCAGCTGGGGGTGGGAGGGCGGAGGGGGCCCGCTGGGGCTGCAGCCCCTGCACCCCAGGCTGTGCTGCAGGGAAAGCCGTGCTTTCCCAGCAAGGGCTGCAGTCCTGGTCTGACAGGGCTGGCGGGGGCCAGGGCCCCTGGTTGTCCTTGGGCTGGTGGCTGGGTGCCACCGAGGCTGTCAGAGCAGCTGTTCCTGGGCAGAGCAGCAGTTCCTCCTCCAGGCCAGGACCTGCTCCCATCCTGCGGGAGCTGTGATGCCGCCGTCACCCCCATCCCTCTGTGGGGCTGGGCTGCTGCAGGCCCGGCTGCGGACGGGGATGGTTTGGGGGGTCCAACCCTTCTCTCTGCAGCCCCGGGAGCTGCTTTATTGCTGGGGAGAGGCTGGTCCAGCACCACCACCATGTCCAGCTTGTCACTCGCTCCGTTCACTTGACTCCATGATTGTAACACTCTGTGCTCGTCCCTGACTCTGTAGCGCTGTGGGAGCCGCCGCGGTTTTTGTCCTCTGTAGAACGAGCAAGTGGGAGAACCCTCAAAGCGTCACCTCTTTCCCCCTTCTGGGCTGCAGGACAGGGCAGCTGAGCCCGCCTGTCCTGTGCCACCCCTGGCCCCTCCGTGCAGCCCCCGAGGGACAGCAGCACCCAGGGCTCAGAGGTCCTGTGTGTGCCGAGCTCCAGTGAGCAGCCCCTTCCTGCTGTGAGTGTCCTCAGCCCCCTCTGCCGCCCCCCTGGGGGCTGGGGGGTGCCAGGACAGCCCTTTACACCCCCTGTCACCCGCTGTCCCCTCCAGCAGCCCGAGCCACGTCCCCAGCCCCAACCCTGTGTTCAGACCCAGGCCTGAGGGTCCCGTGAGCGGCCGGACAACCCGACCCCCGGCTTTTCCTTTACTCCACACACAGCTTGGGTCTGAAAAGGGTTAAAACCGGCACCGATTTAAAAAACAAAAATCGTTACTTCTGCACTCCAAAAGATTCTGCGTGTTAGCCTGTGTGGTGTTGGCAGCCCCGAGCCCCGCGCTGCGCCGGGGAGGGGAGGGAAGGTTTGATCTCAGTGTATCATTCTAGCTTAGCTTCTGTCTGTGGGTGTCCATAGTGTATCGTGTGTTTAACAACTGGTTTACACTGTTGCCGTAAAAGTGAATTTGGAAATAAAGTCATTACTACGATAAAGGGCACTGGCACCTCTTTTGCATGGGGGGCACGGGGTGGGGGGCACAGACGGGCAGGGACTGGCTTTCAGTTTTTCCCTTAAATACCAGTTCCCCACTTCTTCCTGAGGCACAGAGGGGTGCAGGAGGGGTGACCCTGCCTGGTGGAGCCAGGAAGCCCACAACAGTCCCTGGCTGAGAACCAGCAGCGCCCAGAAATGTAAAATAACCCCCAGCCCGGGGGTTCCTTCTCTTGCTGCCAGTAACTGCTGGAAAATAGCATCACACAGGGAAAAAAGAGAAATGCAGGAGAGCAGCAGTTGATCTGAGTGCACTGGGCCCCTTCCCTGTCCCAGCCCAGCCTTTCACACTCATCAGATGGAATTTTACGTTTTAATTTTTTTTTTAATCTTTTCTTCTTTTTTTTTTTTTTATAAGCACATTTGTGCTTTGCCAACAGAATCAAGACATTAACAAAGATCAGCTTCTCGGAAGAAAAGCATTTCTATATAACAAGGACATTACACAGCTCAAAGCAGGAAAAGAAAATATTTACAAAATACAAGGTGGTTTTTTTTTTGTGTGGTTTTTATAATGCTAAAAGGGTTATTCAGAATTTTCAACCTTATAAATAGAAAAGCACTTCTGCAGAGGGATATGGTAGCGCCGTTGTTTGTTGGGTTTTTGTTGTAAAGAAACGATGACGGATCCTTTAAACTAGAACAGAACCAAAACCACGAGATCATGTTGAAAATTGTGAAAACCCTGACCATGAAGCAGTTCAGCGACTATTTCTTTACGATTACAAAATGGAAAAAAAAAAAAAAAAGTCCTTTCTATTTTTTTTCCCGTTTTTTTTGGTGATGTGATTATACATAAGACAGGCACGATGCTAGCAACAGGACAGGCCCCGGAGCCACAGCGCCGACCGGGGACGGTGTGCGGGGCCCGGGGTCACTGCGGGTGCGAACCGGGCGGGAGGGGACGGGAACAACGAACGGCTTCAAACTCAAATACCTGTCAGGAGGGGGCACCGCGGGCGCCCCGGAAACGAAACGGACCCGACACCGCTGCTGGGACGGCGCGGAGTGGAGCGAAGCTGTGGTGATCCCACGCGGGAGCGGGATGGCCCTGATCCCCCAGGAGCCGCCTCCTGCCTCCATCCTGCCCCCCGTGACCTCCCCTCGTCTGACACAAACCCACCTGCGGGGCCGCTCCCGCACGGCTCTCCCCGCCCGCTGCCCCCACGCGAGGGCAGAGCTCCAGCGCCGGCCTCAGCCCGGGTCCAGCTGGAGCAGCCTCAGCCCCAAGGGCGGCCAAGTGCCCCGGGGATTCTGCTCCTGCTCAAAGCGCCGGGACTCGCCCCCTCCCTGCCCTCGAACACACCAGGGGCACACAAGGCGCTTCCCGACTCCCGCTCCTCCCACGCGGAGCTGAGCGCGGAGCAGCCACAAGGTCCCTCCTTTCCCCCTGCTGGCAACGCAGCCACAGCCCTGGCACAGCCACGGCTGCTCCAAACCAGGGGAGAAGGGGGGAAGCGTCCCCAGGGGCGGAGGGAGGATCAGGGAGGGACAGAATCCCCCCTTGGGATACCTGGAACTACAACCTGGGGTAGGAAAATGCAGGAGGGTGAAGTGCAGGTGGGAACTCTGCAGGTGAGGACAGCCAGACAGTGAAGGTTGCAATCCCAAGACATCACTTTTCACCACTAATTTCACTCCACTAAAACCTTTCAGGAAGGGGGGGAGTGGGTTAAGAGAAAACGACACCCTTTTGTTGGGAAAAACTATCCCCGAAATCTGCTAGTCAGCTAAATCCTGTGCTCTAGTTTTATACACCTAAAGGAGGGAGGAAAGGGGAGGGGGTCTGGTGGGCTGCTCCCCTCCCGAGGCTTCACTCCGCTGGGAGGAATCTGGGGGCTCATTCATGTGACGAGGAAACATGGAGAAGGAAAAAAAAAAAGAAAAAAAAGAAAAGAAAAAAAAAGAGAAAAAAACAAAGGGAAAAAAAAAACGAAAACAAAAAACAGTTTCTAAACTCCTTAAATTCACTAAAAACTGTGAAAATTCCCGGCAGGATGTTTGAATATCAAACGCAGATTTTGGAAGCTTTAATGCCAAGAGTTAGTTCTGTGTGTTGGTTTGCTCATGTCTCCCCGTGTGTCTCTATCTGTGCGCTGGCCGCAGGACTGCGGAGCAGGAGGAGGAGGAGGAGGAGGAAGAGGAGGAGGAAGAGGAGGAAGAGGAGGAGGAGGGAGGGGCCAGCGGGGTTCGGCTCTTGAGGCTGGGCAGGCCGGGCGAGGGCGCGGTGCCATCGCACTCCCGGGAGGATTTACTGCCCGACGTGCGGCGGGTGCAGCGCGACAGCCGCTCCTGGGGGTCCGACTGCTCCTCGCACTCCGTCCGGGGGTCGTAGGAGAGCGGGAAGGTGCGGCGCTCCCAGGGCTGCACGGCCTAGGGAAGAGAGCTGAGTCACGAAGAGCCCTGGGAAGAAGGCTCTGAGTCCTCACTCCCTCACTCCCGGAGGTCAGGGCTGCTGCTGCTGCAGAGCCCGGGCAGCTCCAGCAGACGCGCAGAGGACGCGGCAGCTCCGATCGGAGCCAGCTGCTGGCGGAGCTTCCCCCCGGCCCGGGGCTGCCCACTGCAGGTTCCGAGCTGCCTCCCCACCCCGAGCCCACCCGCGGTGCTGCAGCCGCAGCCAGAACCCACCTGCTCGTCCAGGCCAGCCTCGGGCGTGGAGCAACGCGTGTCCTCGCTGGACAGGAGCCGCAGGGAGTCCCGGGACAGGGGGGTCAGGGGGGCACAGAGCAGTTCGGGGCTGATGGGGCTGCGTGGTGAGTGGGTGTGGGACAGCTCCAAGTGGGAGTGGTAGTTGCCCACCTCAGGGGATGCTGGCTGGGGAGTTGAGGGGTTCCCCAGCTGGGGGGTCGTCCGTCCGTCTGTTGATCTGTAGGACCTGAGACAGGAGTAGGTTTGAGAGCCCAGCCACGCTCCTCCACTGCTGCCTGATCCCACCCCAGGATCCTTTTGCCCTGAAGGGAACATGAGCAGGAAATGCCAGAACCCAGAGACAAAACCCATCTAGGCCCATGTCTGTGCCATTTCCACTGTCTGGATGCATCACTGATGCTGCTCTCCTGAGGTTCCGTGTCCCACACATCTCCTACACTCCCAGTGCTGCACAAACACCATGATGAGAAGCTCCCTATGAAATCACGACACTTCAAAGTGTTTCCCCCTCCTCACACCAGGTGACCCCTGGCAGCAGCTCAGGAACTGAGTGCAGGGAATCAGCAATGCTGGAGATGCAGCAATTTCAGCAGCTGGGAGCAGGAGGAGCACAGTGAAACTCTGAGACCTCAGATTTCAACCAAGAATTATGAAAGTCTGAGCCCTGACACAGAATTCAGATAAAAACCACAAGCTACAAGCAGAGGAACATAACTGAGTTCCCAAATCCATGTGAAATCCTCTGCAGGATGAACTGCAACAGCAAATGGCCACCAAGAACTTCGGATATAAGAAACAGGCTAAAGAAACAGCAAAACATCCCACCCTGCAGGAGCACTGGGAATTGCCACTGCGAGGGAAACAGGGCAGCAGCAGCAGCCTGAGTGGGGTTTCACAAAGGCCATGTTTGCACCTGCAGAAGTTCCTGCAGGAACCCCCACAACTGCAGGAACCAACTGGGCAGAACCGAAACCAGAACAGTGTCAGGGGCAGTGACAGAGCTGTGGCTCAGCAGCCCCAGAGCAAAGGGACTCCAGGCAACCAAACCCTCAGCAATGGAACTGAGAAGAGCAGATCTCTTCTTGTGCACGTTTATGATGAGATCAACAGCTGGAAACAGTGGGTGGTTTTAGACACCCACTCATAAAGACACAGCAGGAAGTGAATGGAATGTCCAGTGACAGTGTCCCTGATCCTGCAGGAACGATGCCATCACAGGCTCTGTGCCTTCCCCTGGACTCCAGGCTGGCACAGCATCTCCCACACTTCTGGAGCAGTAAAAGTGCTTGGGAAAGCAGATGGTGCTGGAGTTGTCTGCAGCCAAACTGGGCTGGAGCTTCACCCCCACCTAAGCAAGACTGTGCCCCACTCCCACACGGGGTCCTCAAGCTGGATGGCGCCACTTTTCAACACCAGCACCAGCTTTCAACCATTTTTATGAATCCCCACGTGCTCCCAGGAGCATCCCAGCGTTGGGAATGTGGCCCTGTGGGCAGGGCTGTACCTGCTGCCCCGGCGCTGCGGGGGGACGCTCGTGCTCCAGAGCCACCGCGCCCGCTCCATCTCCTCGCACTTCCCGTGCCGAGCGGCGAAGGCTGAATCTGACAAGTCCTCAACCTGCAAAGGGAAGGGCAGGGGGCTTGGTCAGAGCTTTCTTCTGTTTAACAACCATCTCTCTACAGTTTGGCCAGCACTAGTTGCAGGGAGAATTTAAACGTTCATCGTTCAATTGTAGAATGTCCTGAGTTGGAAGGGACCCACAGGGATCACACAGTCCAACTCCTGGCCCTGAACAGACACTCCAACAGTCCCAGCCTGTGCCTGAGAGCATTGTCCAAATGCTCCTGGGGCTCTGGTGGCCCTGTAAAGGAACCAACAGCAGCTGTTGCTTCCCTGCTGAGGTCCTTGCCTCTGTTCCCTCCACAGACACCGTTCAGTCACCACCGGCCTCGTCCCACATTAACTGGGGGAAATAAAATCCTTCTTACCTCCTCGTTGTCCTCTTCAGGGTTGGCTTTCAGAGCACTGATATCAACTTCACGCCAGCTGCAACACAACCAGCATGGGCATCACTCAGGGCACAGCCAGAGGCAGCTGCACATCCCCCCCACCCCCCAAACACTGGCTTTTGGGAAAGGGAAATTCCACCCTGCCACGAAGAGCAACACACTTAGGCTCAGTGTAAAGTACCAGACCTCCTTGGTGGTCCAGTAGCACAGCTGAAGCTTCCCAAGGGCAGAGGAAGCAGAGCAGAGGCTGCAATATTTCCTTCTCTTCCTCCCACAGGCTCCCTCCTGCCTTGCCCTGCTCTGAAATGGGCCAGGGAACAGCACAGAAGACCAGGAGGAAGACAGAGGGAAGTTGGGAAGAGGCAGAACTGCAAGGTTAACCCAGCCCAGGCACCTGTAGAGCTGGGAAACCACCAGGACCTTTGGCTTAGTAGCAGGACAAGGAGAGGACCAGGACTGACTTTAAACTGAGCAGACACTGAGCTGGGCAGTTGATGTTGATGGCCAAGGGACTCTCAAAGAAAATACCCCCTAACTTAGCCAGTCTCCAGCAATGGTGTGATCAGTTATCCAACCTCTCCCTTACTCCCAAGGAAGAAGCAGAGCACTTTGCTTTCCCACTGGGGCCGTACCTGGGGGTGAGGATCTCCTTGTACTGCAGCTTCTCCACGCGGGTCGTGGCAGCCACGGACATGGGGATGACGATGTTGTTTATGTCAAAGGAGCTCTCACCCCTCCTCCTCCTCGGCTGCTGCAATGGGAAGAACCATGTGAGAGAGGGATGTGGGGTTTGGCATGTGGGAAAGTCACTGGTGGAAGTCATTGATGGGAAGAGGACAAAACAGCCTTGTCTGACGTACAGACACTTCAGAACCAACATCAATTTGCATCAGACTAGAGTTCCCCTACTGCTTGCTCCAAGTCCTCTTCCCAACCCAGAAAATACTGCCCTAACAGCAAGGAAACCCCAATCCCAAGGTGTGGGCTCCTGCCCAGAGCGAGGATTGACCCTTTGGCTGGGGAGCACACACACACCCGCAGCTGCCGGGGATGCCTGAACACAGGAGCTCCACCCCTGAGCCCAGAGAGTGGAGCCCACGGCCTGGAATCCTCTTGCTGGAGGAGGGAAACCTCTTTATCTTGCATTTCTGAACGAGCTTGTGAAAACACAGCAGAAAAAGCAGCAAGAGAAAACCAGGGTGGGTGTGTGGAGCCAAGGAAAGGCCTCCTCGAGGTGCCAGAGCTGCTGACATGAGCTGCCCTCTCCTCCTCAAGGTCAAGCACACTCGAGCTGAACCACTGCTGGGTTCTTCTGACACCCTGATGTCACAGTTGGTGATGGAACAACTGAATTCTGCAGTGAAGGAACACAGTGGGGACTTGGAACCCACAGCAACAAGCCTGGAGCAGGGGCTTCAAGGAGTCCTGCTCTGTTGTCCCCGAGTCACATCCAGCTCAGGCTTTGGCCCAAACTACCAAATGGGGTGGCCAGACAGAAGCCCAATTCTTCACTGGGACACCTGTGAGCTCAGCAGAATTCAGTCCTTCATTGAAGAGCTTCTGCTGACGTGGGCCTGGAGGATGATGGTGTCTGGTGGAGGAGCTGTGCCAGCACTCTGTCCCAGAGCACAGGGGGAGGGAGTTTTGGTTCTGCTCACTCTCACAGCTCATAAAGGCCCCACATCCTGGGACCCCGAGCCCATTCACAGCCCAGCGTCACCGAGGCCACGAGAGGAGGGCAGCCCCACACAGCTTCAGGAACCAAAATCCGGATGTGGGGCAAAGCCAAGGGACTGCTGGGAATGGGAACATTCACCAGCAGTCGTTCAGCTGATGGTGAACCTGGAATTGCAGCTGCTGTTGGCTCTGCACAGCCAACATATCCAACACCCAGCAACCCCAGCAGCAGCTGAACCAATGGGTCCAGCGTGGCAAGAGAAACTCTGAGCACTCCCCAGCCCAAAATCTGTTTAACAGCTGAGTCCCTGCGATGGAGCTGAGCCCAGAACCCCTCCAAAAGGCAGCAGAAACTCACGGTGGTGCTGGAGGTGCCCTGGGCAGTGGAGCTGGCAGGAGCAGAGCCCTCGGAGGAGGTGGAGAGCTGCCGAGCTATGGGGCTGTGAGGGGTGGGGGTCACAGCTGCTGACAGGTAGCTCGGGCCACCGACGTCCGTGTGATGCTTCAACACTGCAGGGGAGGGTGGGAGAAAATGAACGACAACATCAGCAAAAACCCCAAGCCACCCAAGGGGGTGATGTGGAGAGGAAGGGACCGTGTGCACCAGAGACGCTGAGGAGCACTTTGCAGGAAAGAGAAGCACCTTCTGAGGGGGCTGCCCTGGGGAAGAAGCAGTTTAGAGCACACGAGGCGTTGCTGCGGTGGCGACTCGGCCCAAAGCAGTGCGTGCCCCCTTCTCTGGGGCAGAGAGGCTGGGGATGCAGCAAAGCCCAAGCTCCCCCCGTGACACCTGCCCCTGGGGGCCTACCTTCACTCCTCTCAGATGAGCAGTCTCGCAATCGCTTTTTGTCAAAGGCAGGAGGCTGGGCAGAGCGCTCTGGCGCTCTCTCGGCCTTGGACACGGCCGAAAAATCGTCTAAAGGCGGCCTGTGTGCCTTGTCTGCTTGGGCTTTTTGATGTGAGCGCTCTGAGGAGGGGAACAGAGAAAGAGCTATGAAATGCCTGTTTTCACCTCTCTTTCTGCTGGCACAGGAGGCTGGGGAAGTTTTCCAGCTCCACAAATTCTCCACACCATGGGGGTGCTGGGGAGGTGTGCTCAGACCTGTGGCACTGCTGTGGGCATGGCTGACACCGAGTACGAGAAGGTCCCTACAAACCTGAGCTGCACCTGCACACACCTCACCTGCAGCCCTGCCACAGCCCTGCCTCACCCCTGGGAGTGGGACTTGAAGGGCATCCTCCTCCTGCTTCTGCTGCTGTCTGACTGACGGGGCAGGGGCAGCACTTACTGGCCGCGGTGAAGAAGGAGTTGACCAGTTTGTGGCGGTCCTTGCGCGCGGGGTCAGCCAGGCTGGGGGGCACGGGGGCTCTGTGCTTCAGAGACAGCTTTTTGGGAGGTTTAGTTTTCTCATAGGGTTTGTTCTGCCACTGGGATTTCAGCATGCTCTGGAAGTGCAGGCTCGTCGGCACATCTGCAGGGGGATACAGAACATGGAACCCAAATTAACCGTGCAACAAAGAGCTGTGGTTCCAGCAGCCCAGTAAGGACAGCCCCTGGTGAATGTGCAAGCACAGACTGTCAGAACCAGGCTGCCAAACACTCTCCTCACGTTCAGGAAAAACCTGCCACAGGTCCCAACATCTCTAATCTGCAGGTCTTTGTGGAAAGGACATTCCTACAGTATTCACAGTCCAAGCATATCCTGACAGGAGAATGAGTTTTGTTTGTCAGAAAACTCCTGTCTTCACCTCTGAAGGTCTCTCATGTGGTGCTAACCTTGGATCTGACTTCCAAGAATCTGAGGTATCTCAGCACCAAATGAGAGAAATTCAGCTTAAATCCTCAATTTCCAGTCAGTCCAGAAGCCAACCAGGTACTGCAGAATGCCAGTCTGCCTACTGTGGCATCTGAACCATGAGAAGTTGTGTGTGACCACATCTGAGAGGCCCCAAGGGCAGGAGGAGCTGCTGGCTGATAGCTGAACCCCTGTCCAGTATTTCCCTCCAATTTCAGGGACTGGAAAGCCCCAGCAGATCCAGGCAGGCAAACAGGATGGGGTTGGCAGAGCACGGGCTGGAGCTGGTGAGGACTTGGCTCCCTGGAAAAAGCCAGGACAGCTGCATTCCAAGTACCTTGATGGTTAATGCTCTAACCCAATCCCTTGCTAAGGAAGGGCTGTCACAGGATGATGGCAGTTCTTTGGCCATCACTGCAGGCTTTTGGGGACATGTCCCAGAAAACAGAGGGGCCAGGCCAGTCCTTTAGGGATGCTGCCAGCCACTGGAGTGGTCAGACTTCGGGAAAATGGCCCCTGCTCTCTGCTCATCTTCTGCTTTCTCCTCCCAATTTACATCCCACACCATCTGTGCAAGGAGGGGACAGGTTGAAGGGAGGGGGAGAATGCCAGGACAAAACGTTGTCAGCAGAAAAGTGGGTTCTTTGGTGGTTTGGCACTGCCCTGCTGGCAGCAGAGTCCGTGCAGCAAGTGACACCATCCCTGCTCCTCCTGCTCCTCGGGAAGCAGTGCAGGGCTCCCAGGGACCGGCAGATGGCAACCACAGTGAGCCCAGCGCTCATCCTCCCTCCAAGGTTATTACATCATCCAAAAATTCCCAGCGAGAAATCAAACCAACCAGGAGAGAAAACCCAAAAACCCCACACCACCTGAAAGGCAGGGGACAAAAGGGGACGGAGCACAAGCGCAGGGCTAAAGGCCTCTCTGGCTGTGCTCTGCTTGCCAGGGCAGTAAGTGAATAAATGAGCTTTTCCTCCTGCAGTGCCTGGCAGTTTTGCCCTTGGCAAACCGCTCCGGAGATCCCGGCTGGCAGCACAGAGCCCGGGGAGACGGGCTCAAAGTGAAAGTCAGCACATGCTCACAGCTCCAGCCAGGCTCCCCACCAGGAATCCTCACCGAGCCCCTGCACACCCAGCAGCGCCCTGCCCTGATGCTCACAGGCACAGAGACACCTCAGTGCACACCAACAGCACCAGGCACAGCAACGTCCCCAGGTGAACACCTCACCTGGCTTTTCTTTGGGATAGGAACCACCCCCATCCCAAAACTCAACCCTAGCAAACTGCATTAAGCATTAGTGAATAAATGAAGTTCAACAGTATGGGAAAATTGGTATTTCTGTGCAGCTGTGTTAAGCTTCACACAGATTAGTTTTAAACTCCAAGTTTTTTAACCTCATGCAGCCAGAACAGATCTTCTACCCCGTGAGCTGGCTGCAGGGGGCCCTGAAAACGGGAAGAATATGGGATAATTTGCCTGATGCCTCTGCTGCAATAGCACCCAACAGGTTGTCTCCCCACTTCCCAGGATATTTGATTTAGCACTACAGACAGAGGATCACAAGTGCTGTGAAATCAGAAAATAAATTCCTGCTTCAGAAGTTCATTAAGTTCCTTGAGCACTCCTGATCAGAGCTGTGTCACTGGGAGGGGAGGGATCTATCTAAAAATAGCACCAATTTACTATTTTAGTCTGTTTTAAATATAGTGCTAATGAAAGAGGCCACATTAATTGCTCCCAGACACTCCCTGCATTTCCTACTGTCACATGGAGTTTGTGAAAAGCTGGGATTTAAACCCAAGCACACACATCAGCCCAGTGACTTATCCCAGACCAACCACTTCACACCCCAATGGGAAGCAAGGCCACACACCTTCCACCCAGAATGGCTTGGGCAGGGACACCTCCCACTGTCCCAGGGTGCTCCAAGCCCCATCCAGCCCGGCCTTGGGCACTTCCAGGGATCAGGGGCAGCCACAATTTTTCACCTCAGGCAGCCGCAAACTCCCACTAAGGGAAGTTGGTCCATGCACTGCCCACCTCTCCTGATAAAAGTACCAGCTCAAGAAGACACTGGAAATTACTTTTCCCTTGGGAGAAGTCCCTACACGAGAAATTTGTGAATGCCCTACAGTCAGTGTTGGTTAATCATTCCTCTCAATGATGATTAGCCCTGAAGCTGTAACGCAGGAAACTGAGTGTCCTAACGGGAACATCCCTTCTTGCTGTGCCTACTGAACCATGGAGGATCGTTTACAATTCCTCACGAGGTCAGAAGGACTTCCTGGGACAAACCAGTCCACAAATCAGTTTATACAGATGGACAAACTCACGAAATAAATATTTCTCAAGTGGTTCAGACCCCCAAAGACCCCAGAGCCAGGTCCCAGGAAGGACTCCCAGGCACTGCTTGGCTTCCCCACTGTGAGTGAGGCTCCAGGTCGAGATTCCCAAAACACATCAGAGCCCAGGTGTAACACTGTCCCAGACCCTGCTGCCGCTCCAGGCGATGCTCTGGTCTCAAAGACACCTGCAGATGAACAGGTCTGGCTGTACCCCCGCAGATCTGCACTGCCCTGGAAGGCCGGGGCAGCCGCGAGCAGTCCCCGACAGGCAGGAGCCGCGCTCACCGTCTGGGAATGACAGCACGGGATGGATGCAGGAGTCCAGCTGGGAGAGGCGCTCCAGCAGAGGGGCATCGTACTGGATGTCCAGCGAGGCGGAGCTGCGGGCGCCGCACAGCGCGCAGGAGGGGTTCACGTCGCAGCTGCAGCGCGCCAGGCTGGTGCGGGGCGCCTGCGGGGGACACACGGACACACGGACAGACAGACACACACATAGACAGACAGAGAGTGTCACAGCTCAGCCACACGAGCACTCTGCACATTCCCTGCCACAGCTCAGGAGAAACATTCCAACAGTGGGTTTACTTTTTAATATTCCTCGTACATATATATATATAAACCCATATTCTATATTATATAAAAATCACACCTGTATATTATATTATAGTTATATATAGGCTATATATTATAGTTACATTTTATTATTA
>VZRX01019073.1:0-22089 GCA_013398075.1 Notiomystis cincta | reverse complement strand
AGAGGAGAGGAGAGGAGAGAAATCCATCCAGTCCACAACCCTGATTTTTAATGGGACCTATTTAGGTATGCTGAAGAAAATAGATGAGGAAAAAAAGCACAAGAAGCATTTAAAGAAGCCAATTAGAGATTGAAAGGGTTTTAAAGGGACCCACCACAGAGTTTAACTCAACTTTTTCTGCTTACTGCCTCTAGCTCACCTAGCTAGACAGTGAGGATGGTGAAGTGCATAAAGCTTTATCCCCTGTGTTTGGGAAGAGCCCACAGCTAAAACTGAGGACAAAATAAAGATTAGGACAAACTGTGGGTGTAGGCAAGGGGACAGTTGGATATTAAATAACAAAAAAGACAATCTATTTATTGTTATTTCCAAACTATTGGTCATTTTCTTCAGCCCTGGTGTCACAGTCAGGACATCAGGTGAATGAAAATAATTAATTACTTCAAAATAAACCTTAAATACTTGCAACATGATAGGGTGAAGTTCAGATTTCTGGTCTTTATTCCAACTGTTCCAGCACTTTGTGTTCATTTCTTCTTGGCTTTGCCAAAATACCAGAGAGTAGGAACAGTATTTTAGTACCTTCCAAAATAACTTAATCTTTACTGAACACTTAAATATTTTACAGAATCCAGCTCCATATTCAGGGAGTCTGTACCTGTAGCTAGAAATGCTGCCTTTTTTTACTGTAATGTGATTCACAGCCACAAACAATCTGCTCAATAAAATGGACAGGGCTGCACAAGAAGAATGTGGTGCTTCTGCAGAAAATGTTTTTATTTTCTCCTTTATATTTGAAAGATAAAAATAAGGCAAATATTAGAATAAGATATCTAAAATTAAATTCCTGTTTATGCTTCAGACCTTGTTCTTTGAAATGTACCTCGAAAATGCAGCTCAAATGGCAAAAATATATAACTTGCCTTCAGCTACTGGAAGCAGAGTGTTGTGTCTCCTGATAATTCTTTTTCTTTTTTAATCATCTAAAATTCAAAATAATTGTTAATTTCATGTGAGGTATTAATTATGCTCTTATTTTATGCCTTGAATGATTCCAGAAATAGCTTTCTATTTGCCTTTCTAAATGATACCAGAAACTACAGAGGAGGAAACAACCCTGGTTTTCTCCTTTTTTTTCTCTACAATAATAACAATAATAATCAAAAGGAGAAGCATTCTGTCTGCCTGTGCAGCACAATTTCTCATCTGGAGACCTCCAAATTCTTTTGAAAGCACATGATATTATTAACTGTGCTTTAGTGACTGAGGAAACAGCAGCACAGTTTAGCAATTTGCCCAGTGTCACACTGAAAGTCCACAATAAAGAGCTTTAAAGCACAGGACCACGACTCCTCCTGTTTTATTGCCACATGATTACTTCAACTGCTGCATCTCCATTTCCATCCTCTGTCAGCTGAATTTCCTGCACCCAGTTTGCTTGGTTAGATGTGATTTAATGATAAATCCACCTTTCTATTGTTACCATGATGGCAGGAGAGAAGGAATCTCTTCCTTTTCAAACTGATCATAGTCAGGATGTCGTTGTTCACTGGGGGGGGGAGGAGTTGCTTGAGAGTCAGAGATGAGACTAATGATTTATCTAAGTATTTATTTGTTTAATAATTAATTAATTTCATCTGATGGTGCTCATCACTGAGGTTTCTCTGCACATGCAGTGTCATAGGAGACTTTTCTTGCTGGTGTTTGGGGGGGCTATAAGTGAGATATGGCTCTGAAGCCTGTAGGACATTAAAATGCTCACAATAATGAGGCCAGGACTAATGAAGGATGCACAAAACCACAGTGAATGTACTTTTCATTCTCCAGTTTCTCTCACAGCACTGTAGGGCCCAAGCACAGAGGAAATGCAGCTGAGTTATTCCTGATGAGTATCACAATCTGCTAACATGAAGTATGGAAAATCTAGAAATCTAGTGGAAATTAAAAAGAAATTAAATTTAAAAAAAATCCCCATTACTTTCAGTTTAAAGGAATACTAGGAAAACTGCTCCATGCCAATTTTCATAATATTAAGATGTACAGTCCATTACTAAGATTGATTTGAGACCTCCTATAGAAGTCCAGCTGCCAATTTGATGAGTTTCAAGTGTCATGAGATTAAGTTCTGAGCTCCACCTTCCCCAGAGTAGCCTGTTATTTAACTGATGGACTGCTTTAATCATTTTGGCTGCCTAAAGCCTCTGCTGGAAGAAACTGTGAGTTAATATCACTGGAAAACAGGCCTGAAGAATTAACTGTAGCACCAATGAAGAGGGTTTTATTCTTTTATTCTTTTAATTCTTGGTGGCCAGCCTTACAAATCCCTTATTATTCATTCATGTAAGTGTCATATTTAAAATGCAAATTCCTTGCCATTGTCCTCCTCCATCTCAATGCATTTCCTTTGAAGTCTCCCTGGAGCTTTCGAGGGGCCACCCACAATGGGATCACTGTGATCAGCCAGCTTGCAAAAAAGTGCCCTGCACCAGCTCAGGTGAATTCAGCTGGGTCCTGCTCAGCAGTCCCAGCTGTCAAAAAACATCCAGACTTTGTTTAAGAGGAAGAAAAAAGGGTAAAATAAAGGATATAAGGACAGGCATTTTTACCAAGCCTTTTTGTCAAGGTTGCTTCTCCTGAGGCACATATCAGGTCTGCCACCCTCACATGGCAGTGAGGTCAGCAATATAAATGGATCTGGTTTGTCTTGCCCATGTTCTGCTGGTTTGGGAGGAGCAGAGCTCTCCTGTGAAATCCATCCCAGAAAAGAGTGTCAAGGTTGAACTGGAATGGAGCTCCCATATCCCTGTGGGGAATGGTCCATTGTCCTTGGTCCTCGCTGCCATTCAGCCACAGTTACAGGTTTTTCCAGGCAGGAATAGCTGTCCCAGGCCAAAATTGTGATGGAAATAGTTCTATGAACTGAGAAAGGCCACTCTGATCCACTGCAGGAGCTGTAGCTGCAGGAGGCTTGGGGAACATATTGGAGGGAATTATTGTGTTTTCAGGTAAAGTCCAGGTTAGTGAATGCATTGTCTGATTCAACCTTCCAGGAGCAACATAAATACTGATAATAATGACCACAATAGCAAGGTAAATTATATTATCAGTAATGGCTAAATAGTTTAATAGTCTTCATCAAATGACTGAGTACCTTGTGCAGCAGTGAGACTTGCTGGCTCCTGTGTGCTAATGCAGCCAGTATTTAAATCTGGAACCAATGTATTTTTGAGTATAGACTGCCCTTCTTATGAGTCAAAAATCTATTTTTATCAGTCTGATGTGGTTTGTGGGGAGAGTTCACGCACACTAAGCAACCCTTGAAACTTGTGGCCAGAAAGTGATAGTTTAAAATTTATCAAAGTTTATATAATATTATTGGGGCCCTCATAAGAATAATGTCAAAGGCAATGTCATTTCCCACTATGAGTGCAGGCAGCTGTGGTGTTCTTGGTCAACAGCATTTTCCTAAACTGGTAGATCAAACCTACAAATACATTGCTGGGAATTCACCAGTCATGAATATATGTTGATTTTGTGGAATGGAGAAAAGAAGGCCTCAGAGTGACCTTATTCTGGCCTCCTCCTGAATGGAGCCTACAAAAAGGCTGGAGAGAGATTTTTGACAAGGGTCTGTAGTGACAGGACAAGGGGCAGTGGTTTTAAGCTGACAGAAGGCAGGGTCAGATTGGATTTTAGGAAGAAATTCTTTACTCAGAGGGTGATGAAGCCCTGGCACAGGCTGCCCAGAGAAGCTGTGGATACCCCATCCCTAGAAATGTTCAGGACCAGGTTGGGTGGGGTTTGGCCCAACCAGGATAGTGGGAGGTGTCCCTACCCATACCCAGGGTGGGAACTAAGGGATCTGTGAGGTCCCTTCCAACCCAAGCCATTCTGTAACTCTGTAATATGATTCTCTGATTGATAATGATCCACATCCACAAACCAGCCATCCTGTTGTCTCCCTTACAGTTATTTTTCCCCTTGGTTTAAGACTCATCCCACACAGCTTGATGTCCTCCCATGGTTGAGCACTTTGTCTGGGTCACTGCCCAGCCTGGAACTCAAGTTCTGCATCTTTCCTACCTTTTAAGCAAGGTCTGGATGCCCTTGAGAGAAATGTTGGTGCTTTCAGAAAAACCTGGTCCTACTACTTATGGAAAAGCTCTCTGGAAAGTTCCTGATGGAAAATGCCCTGAAGGTGCTTCAGGTGGACACCAAGGTGAGCAGGAGCCTGCAGCAGGACCTTGCTGCAAAGGCAGCAAAAGGAATCCTCAGCTGCATCAGGTGTTCTGCCAGGTGAGGGAGGTGATCTTTACCTCCACTCAGCACTTCCAAGCCACACCTGAGGTGCTGTTTCCAGTTCTGGGCTCCTCAGTACAAGAGACACGTGGATGTAATGGAGAGAGTCCAGCCAAGGGCCACAAAGAGGGATGAGGGTATGGAACGTCTCTCCCAGAGCTGGAACTGGTCAGCCTGGAGAAGAAAAGCTGAGGGGAATCTTTAAAAACAGGAAGGGAGAGTGCAAGGGTGGAACCAGGCTCATTCCAGTGGGTGCCCAGGGACAGGATCAGATGCAATGGACACAAACTGAAACACAAGAGGCTCCCTCTGGACAGCAGCTCTTTCCATTTCCAACCTCAACCATTCCATGACTCTCTGAGTCCAGGCACTGATAATTAGAGAAAACTGGGAACACTGTTGCCTGGACAAGCCAAACATCCCCAAACAATGGTGTGATCAAGTTTGCAGCTTCTCACAAATTTCATTAGCAAGGAGGCAGTGAATGACATGAACTTCCTTTACCAAATTCCCATAGCTCTGTTTGGATTTTTTCCTTGTATTTGGCTCCATGGATATCTGGGAGACCTACTCCTGCTTTTATCTGTGATTTGTGGATTTATTAAATGGATTTGGGAGTTAATTGTGTTGGGATGGTCCTGCCTGCCAACAGGAAACCAGGGCAGCATTTTCAATGCCCTTCAGTCTGCATAATCTAAATAAATTCATGAATGCACAAAAATTATTCTACCTTGTTCCTTTTGCCCAGCAAAATGTGTTGGCTCAAAGAGCTCAAATTTGCTGTAATCGCCTTTTCCTCTCCAGTAATTCCTTAGGAGTCAGCCATCTCCTTCAGAGAACTGCAAAATTGCCACCAAGTCTAATTATTTCAGATTTTGTTTCTTTTTTATGAACTTTCTGGGATACTTTGTAGAAGGCTGAGAGAGCAATCAGTAACTTGTGAGTGAGGGAATCACAGGAACACAAATATTGGGAGGACACACTCCTCAATGATATAATGACTTCCTGCTGAAGTCAGGACTGCTTTGAAATTCAGTCATTAATTCTTAGTAGTTTAAGAAATTAATCTTTAAACAGATTTATCAGAGAAACAGGATTCTGAGGATCAAAAAGTAAAACTGTAAAGAGACAAAATTTAGATTTTTAAAGGATGAGAACAAAATCTTTTTTTGTATTACCAAAATGTTCCTTTATTTCCACTAAGAAACAGTGAAAACTATGTAAACTTAAATACCTTTATAATCCTACTATATACTGTGTTGTTCTTAAAAATGCATTTCCAGATAAGGTATTTTTACTGTACTAGATGTTCCATTACTTAAGAGTTATCTTTACACAATCCTATTCTGAAAAGGCATCAGAGGTGGAAAAAAAAGAACATCTGTTACATTGCACACTAAAATAAAAGGTTGTTTTACTGTCTATTTAGTTCAGTTTTACAGGAACAAACCAAAGTGCTGAACCATTTCTATTAAGAGATAATTCCTTGCTCCTACCTGATGAAGCATTTAACATTTTTACTCATATATTATCTGGTCTTTTTGTTTTATCCTTGCTATTCTGTCAGAGCAGTCAGCACAGGACTTCCTTCTCCTGTGGAAAAAGCTATGGATTTTGGTCATGTAACATTAAAGATTAATTTTGATTACATTTCCACCAAGAATTTTTTTTCTTTATGTGAGACTAGGAAAACTCAGCTTTACTTATTTATTAGGAATTTCATCAATACTTCTAGAATTACTGAGAAAAATAACACCAGTTTCTGGCTCCCTTCAGATTTAGTGAGATCTTAATGCTATTTCTTGGAACGTAAGAAAAGGGATTTATGCTTCGTTAATATCTTCTCTCCTGCTTCTGGAGCCTCAACCATTTGTTTGCATGGTGGGCATCTGAAAATAGTTGCAGCAGTGCAACACCTGCATTCTATGGGGCCTTTTATCTCCCCTACCTTTAGAAAATACAAATGGATCTCTCCCATTTCACATAAAGGCATCAGATTCTACTGGAACAGAGAGAGACTTTTACTCTCTCTCAATCTCACTTTACTATTTTTTAATTGTTAAAAGAAATAACTTAAGGAAAATAAAAATTGTAGAATCATAAAATGCCCCCTGCCATGGACAGGGACACCTTCCACTATCCCAGGTTGTTTCAAGCCCCATCCAACCTGGCCTTGGACACTTCCAGGGGTGGGGCAGCCACAGCTTCTCTGAGAAACCTGTGCCAGGGCCTCCCCACCCTCACAGGGAAGAATTTCTTCCTAATATGTAATCTAAACCTCTCTTTTAGTTTAAAATATTTTTAAATATTCCTCTTCTTTAAAATTTTATCAGAACTTCAAGCTTAGTGGTCATTTAGCAATTTTGTTTGCCGTTCCTGCTCACAAGAGCAGTTGTTTCTTCAGTACTACACTGAGTGTAACATCACGCTGCAGTGAAATCCAAAGATAGCACATCTCCAGTGGAAACAGAAAGGAAAATCACTCCTACAAAATGAACTGACATTTCTATATGTCAGCTGAAAGTTTTGTTTTTCGATACAGACCAGATCATGCCTGGGATATGACAATCCCCCTATTCTTTCTGAATCACCTATCATTTCTAATAGTACATCCTGTCACAGATACTCAGACAAAATATATAGTGCATTATATAGGAGGCAGAGTGGAATCCATCTCATTTTCCTCACAGTGATAGTTTAGAGAAACAAAGCTTATTTTTACCAGCAGAGTGCAGAGACACTGAGAGAAATGATGCCACTTCTTCCCTCATGCAGGGACACAGCAGATCAGGGGGCGAGGCATTGATGAGGCCTTTTATCAATTAATCCATTTCCAGCTGGGTTACACAAACAATTATGGCATTGCACAGGCGATGACGGGATTTCCCTCTGGAATGTAGCTCATACTTATGATTAATAAATATAAACTCGCACTGGGCAGATGGAGCAGAGGGAGAGGCAGTTACTGCTTGGTGAATCACAGGCTCACAGGATCAGTAGGGCTGTAAAATACCTCCAAGGTCATTAAGTCTGATTGTCAACCAGATAGCACTGTGCCCGCTAAACCATATCACAAAATTCCTCATCTGCTTGTTTTTGCGCACTTCCAGGGGTGATGACTCCACCACGTCCCTGGACAGTCTGTTCCACCTAATTCTGCCTAATAGCAAACTCTTCTGGCACAGCTTGAGGCCATTTCCCCTTGTCCTGTCACTTGCTAGTTGGGAGAAGAGACCAACCCCACCTGGCTGCAGCCTCCCTTCAGGGACTTGTAGAGAGTGATAAGGTCCCTTCTGAGCCTTCTTTTCTCCAGACTGAGCCCCCCCAGCTCCCTCAGCTGCTCCCCATCAGACCTGTGCTCCAGACCCCAGCTCCGCTCCCTTCTCTGGACACCCTCCAGCCCCTCCATATCTCTTGTGAGGGGCCCAAAGCTGAGCCAAGATTTCGAGCTGTGGCCTCCCCAGTGCCCAGCACAGAGCGACAGTCACTGCCCTGCTCCCCTGGCCACAGCACTGCTGACACGGGAGGCCAGGAGGCCTCTCAGCACACGCCGGGCACTCGCCGGGCACTCGCCTGCTCACCTCCGGCCGCTGTCGGCCACCAACGCAGGGCCTTTCCCGCTGGGCAGCTTTCCAGCCACTCTGCCCCCAGCCTGGAGCACTGCAGGGGCTTCCTGGCTCAACAAGGTGGAGACCTTGTCCTGCAGAAGGTGTGTAATGAGGTTGTACTGATCAGCTGAGCTCTGGAGAGACCCCAGTCTGCTCAGCTCGGCCGTGAGCAGAGCTGTATTTCATTCCTGGGCTGGGGCACTTGATCCTATTTAGAGGTGGTGTAGGTCACTTACAGGGGTTTTCCCAGTTTGCTGTGTGTTCTCCTTCAGCACTTCCATGTTCCTGTGTGCAGTGAAATGTGACAGAACCCACAAAGGGCTTCTGTTGCTTCCTTTTGCAAAAGGGAATCTGAGAGTGGGTACAACTACTCGCTATAAATCCATCACAAAGAGCCAGCTAAGAAAGATTCACAGATTCAGGTTTTATAACTGTGAATAAATCAATGCATTGTTTGCAAGTTCTTTTGTACATAATTTTTCCTCCTTTCCCTTTCATGTGCTTGATACGGGTTGGTAGAGAGTTTAGACGTCTGTATTCAAACAGACTGCTATTTTTTGGGGAGTTTTTTTGTTGCTTTACAGTCGTGTTTCAAAAATGCTGAATGAGACTAGCAAAGAGTTAAACCACCTTGTAGTGGGCAGTGAGACACACACAGATTAGGAAGGATTAAATCTCTAAATGTCAAAGGGAGAGAAAAGAAGAGTCTGTCCTGCAATCTTGACTGAACACCCCATCATTCCCTGCCTCTAATGCTGGGGAAACAGAGATTAGAAAATTTTCTACACAGCTAAGTGCAGACTGCAGCTCGGAGATAAGTGAACCAGAATATCTACTCAGGGCTCATTTGTTCAACTTCACTCATCCAGAGCCTTTCTGATGGGGAAACACAGATCTCAATACAAAATTCAGAGCTTGTTCAGCTCTGCTGTCGCTTCCCCAGCCACTCTCTCTGTCACTTTCCAAACCTTTCTCACAAGTGAAGATCTGTCCTATGCCCTGCTAAAGGCTCCCAAGGATGGGTTCTGAGGTTCAAGCACTCAGCTGGGTTTACACCAGGGATTTACTCAGTCCTGTCTTAAACTTGGTCTTGTTTTTTGTTCCTTGCTGCTGTTGACCAGAAAGCCTTGAGAAGAATGGATGGAAGAGTGTTGATTTATATTCAAAATACAGTCTCCTTCCTTCTGAATCAAAATGAAATTAATATGCTCAGGAAAACCATTTTTTTTTAGTTGTCAAACTCTTGGTCATTTAGAGACTGCAGCAGATTTTCCCAGTGATCAAATTTGAGGACAGATCATTCTATTTCTTAATTTTTTTTCCATTTCAAACTTCAAAAAATTTTCTTTTATCTTCTACAATATAATCCAATCCCCTGAGTGACAGAAAATCTACAGATAAGTCAAATCTGGCCTGATAAACTGAAGAGTAAACAGTAAATTTTACTTATAGAAAAATAGAAAAAATATCAGAGACACCTTCTTTTATGGGCAGAAGACTGAAGATGAAGTTAAAGGAAAACAAATATCACAAAGATAGTATAATATTATCCTTTACTCTTCTATTCCACTGGGAAGGGGGTGTTTTTTTATCAATCAGCATAGTGGCATTCTGGATAGAATGTGACAGTGATGATTAATTGATTGCCTTGGGTTTTAAAACACTGAGAAAATACCTCAGGCCATGAAGTAAAAACTCCTTTGCCATCCAGGTCTGGTTTAGAAATTGCTCTGGAGATGCTTTGCAGCTGAGCTGATTTTGGCACAGAATTGAGTAATTTGTTTGAGAGAGAAAGATAAAGGGTAATTTAATTTATTTTCTGGTATTTTGGAACACCATCCCAGGTATTTTTATGTTTTCTAGCATCAGAAGGTAAGGATTGCTGGGTAATACCTTCAGCACACTGCTTTCAAGGATGAGAGGAGACAAGGAAAAACAATTTAGGAGTTGGTGTAAAAGTGAAGCAGCAATCAACCATCAAGAAACCTAAACCCTTGTGTTTCAAGGATGATTAAAAAAAAAAAAAGTGCTTCTAGGCCTTAGGAAATGCAATTTGCTAATAGACTGTAGTGTAACGATTAAGGGGAAGCGATTGTAATTGTAAATTACCCTGTGCCACGTGGAAGGCACTAATACACTTAAAACACAATAGTGCATACATCTATGACTGGTAATGAAGGTGATAATCACCTTATATTCACAAAGGAAATGATGTAATAAATCCTATATAATGTAGTTTACAGGTTACCTTGGCAAGGGCACTTGCATCGACAGGCAGAGAACAGGCCCTCCAAGAGCTGCAGTATATATTATAATTAGGGGCATAAAATTCTAATGAAATGTTGTCCTAAGTGATATTGATTCCAATTTGGCAGTCTAGGAGCTCGGTGATGTCATGATATTCAGGTTGGTTGGTTCACCAAGGAATTCAAGGTATGCCCATGCTACCCTTGATGGGGGCCTTTCCAGCTTTTCCCTCAGTAAAACTTGTTTTCTGGCTCCAAAATAAAAAGGAGAGAAAAGATCCTGCAAACACTCAGTTGCAGCCGTTTTTCAGCTTTAATTAACATAAGTTTAACACTCCCTGCACAAAGATGGGGCTGCAGAGTGTACAGGCTGAACAAACCCTCCCCAAAGTGTTCTTAATTTCACATCAGTCTCACTTAGTATGGGGGACTGGAGATGTTTGCAAGGAGAGTTTCATTGTAAAGTGGCCCTGTAAGGCAAGGGGGGGATCCACACAGTGTGGGGAATTTTGGAAGTGAATCAAGGGCAGCTTTCTGGGATCAGGATGGAAGTCTGGATAAAAAAAGAGCAAGGCAGACTGCAACAGTGGTGGGAGATTGACAGAGGTGCTAATAGGAGCAGCACAATATCAAATATAGGCTCACTTTTGTTATAACCCTCATAAAAGTGGAAAAAATAATAAGGAAAATAGCAAGGAAAGTCTGGAGGAGTGAGACCTTCTCTCCCTGGAGAAGGGAAGGCTCTTGGTGCTATTCCAGTACTTTGAGGGTGGCTGCAGAGGGGACAGAGGCTCTCTCACCACAAGGAGCCACATGGACAAGTTGTACCAGGCAAAGTTTTCTCCTTAGAAACAGGTATTTTACAGTGAGAACAACCCATCACTGGGACAACCTCCCCAGGGATGTGGCAGAGCCCCTGTCTCTGGGAGCCTTCAGTCTGTGGCTGGACAGAGTCCTGATGGTCTCACCAAGGCTCCCTTTCCCAGAAAAGTCTGGACCATGTGATGCTTTGAGGTTCCTTCCAACCTGGGCTGTTCTGTGATCCAGTGATTCCAATGACACATGCAAATGATTTCTAGTTGTTGATTTAGACCTGTAACAAAAATACTATTTTAGAGACATTATAATTACTACAGACCTACAAATAATTTCATATAAATTACTTTTATATCGACTTTGTCTGAAAATTGCCCATCCCAAGATAAAAATCATATGATCCTCATGTTTTCAAACAGCAACTGAACACAACTGCAAACACAACAAACTCTGAAAATCCATCGTGTACTTTTCCTTCACCACAATAGTCCCATAGATCTAATAAATGTATTAAAATAGCAGAGAGCTGGAGGTGCAGGTAATTATCATGTGATTGTTGTCAAATAGAGTTCAGAAGTCCTATTCAAGTTTGTATTTTCCTTATACATGCCCTTGTTCAGGCAGGAAGTAAAAGCTTCTTCAGAAAGCCTGAGCCCAGCTCCTGTGAAGTTGATGGCTGCCTCTGAAAATGAAGATTACCTTTATTTTAATCAGACAAAATGTCTTACATACGAAACAGCGAGATACATTGGTGTCTTTTTAGCCAGGCACACAAATTTTGAATAACCAGGAGGAAAACAATCTATATTTTTTGCACTCTTTATTTATAGTACTGTACCTTCAGTACAGTTATTTTCCTTCAGTAGGAGAATAACAGCCCTGTACTCATGAAAACTCAAAATATTTTAGAAGTGAAAGCAGATGTTTTTTAGGAATGAAGGAGTGCAGAGCTAAATTCTCAGTGACTTCCCTTTCAAATGATGAGTCCTGCCTTGATTGCCACTGTGCCCTATTGAAATTTTTGTTATTCTGTCGTTGATAGCACTGAGGAAATATCTCACTGACCCAGTCAGTCCCCATAACTCAGCCTGTTACACTTCCAAAGAGCCTCCTGCCCAGCAGACAAATAAACTCAGCTTGATGTTATAAAACCCGTCAGATGTTTTAGGGCAAGATTGGGATGAGCAAAACAATGTATTTTTCAGACAGCTGGGTGTGCAGTGTAAGCAGAATGGACTGCAGAACTGGAGATCATATCCTTGGAGATTTACTGGAAACACATCCCTGCCTGTTTATCTGGTTTTATATCAGCACAAGTTTGCAATTCCATATGCTGTTCGTTATCTGGGCTTTTGTCATACCCTCTGCTTCGCTCTTATCCTGTCTCTGTCTCTTCTCCTTTGTGAGTCTCTCTCAGCCTGGCTGGTGTAATTTCAGCATTACAAACTTCAAATGGCAATCCAGCAGGATAATGTCTCAAAGGAATCTTCAGCAGTGCTGGGTAAGGGAAGCACAGAAAAAAAAAAAAAAAGAAAAAAGATTTTTTTAAAAAACTGAGCAGAGGGTCAGGTGCAGAGAATCGGAGCCCAGAATACACAGGCAAGAACAAGTGGTCAGCACAGGGTGCTTTGATTCCCACAGTGTCCTGCACCAAAGAAATACTTCCACACCCACATTTAGAGAACTTGTCACAGTGTAAGAGAGAAGGCTGATAACTAACAGAGAGGAAAAGATCAGAAACAGAAGAGATCAGAAACAAGGTGATTAATTTTCATGGTGAAGGAAATTATGAACAGGAGCCTTGGCTGTGCTGTGCATAATGCTCTTTCAAGGAGTGAGGTAATGATCTGGTAAAATTACTGCTGACAGGGAGTTATTCAGGTTATTTAGAACTAAAGAGTCTTCAAATGATCTCAATGGCTGCACAAAAGAATGAATTCACTGTTGACAAAACCAAAACAGGGTGCATAGGAAAAAAAATATGGAAACAGTGTGTAATTATTGTCAGAACTCAATTTAGCTATTCCAGCTTGGGGGAGGAATCCTAAAGTCATCACCTGAAAAAGCCAGCTCAGAGCTCAGTGGCAGCCAAAAGGGCAATTATAATGATAGGAATTATCTGAAAACTGAGAACAAACCAGAAAACATCATTAAGCTGGCCTGTAAAAATTCACAGGATGCACTGATACAGGAGCTGCATGCCAGACTAATTGCTCTGCCTCTGGAAGTCACAGAAACATGGAACAAAATATAAAGCAAGGCAATGATGCTGATCACAGATACAGAATGATTCTCATGGAAAACCTTTTGATAGTGAAGCTGCTTGCTCGGATTCAGGCCTGGGAACAGCTGCTCTCCACAGGCACCACCTGGAATACAGTACACAGGTGTGTTATGCAGAGACATCCAGGAAAATGAGAGTGGCTTGGACACTGCAGCATGTGCTGGAGTGAAATATCAGGACTTGGAAGTAAAATTAACTGCAGGATTGGTTGGTTTCTTTATTCCTTTTATTGCTTCCCTTTTTTTCTTTTTTTTTTTTTTTTTATCCTTCAAGTAAAACAGAAAGGGACAAAATAGAAATGTCCCTCTTAGTTCAGGAAAACTGCCAGTGCTCAGATCCTTGCTGGGAAAAATGCCAGCACTGCACTCATGCAATATCTTTCTTACTTTAAGCACACTCTTTAGGAACTGGGGGAAGAGTGCAAACCAATGAATGCTCAATACAGGATGTGCATCTTCTTTATGCATGGAGAGAGAAAAAAAAAGGCTCCTAAAATCATGAATTCTCAGTCTGCTAAGTGGTACAGGGGACCTCTTTTATTTCTCCAGGATTATGGCTTTTGCAAGTGCTCTCTCTGCAGAACTTTGTAGCTCTCCATCATTGGTTATTGCTGCTGTGCTACCTGCAAAGCTGCTTAAATTCAGAAATACCTCAGGTAGGAAGAGAGGGAAAGAAAATCTGGAAGGGTATTGCAGCCCAAAAGGTGTTTGGGTTCAGGAGGGACCTCACAATCTCTTTCCCTCTCAGTCTGAAGCTGATGCATTTGCCTCAATGCTGTTTGAGATATGTTGGTGGTCTCAAATTATCATCTGGAGTTCCATTTATTTTGGCAGATACATAAGCATGGGCTTGTGTAGCCACATGGATTTCTTCTGAGTTTTAGTGCTTATTTGGATAAAGGATCTGCACAGAATGAGTCAGCGGAAAGATAATTTTTTTTTAATGGAGAAAAAAGAGAACTTCAAAGATCCAAATCAAGTGTAAAACTCATTGGTTTGCAGTGAGAAGGAGACTGTGCTTTTCTACCTTTGAAAATCTTCCTCCCACACCTAATGCCACCATCATTGCCATCAACTGATCCTTATTTTGCTTAGAAATAATTAGAGTTTGGAATATCTGTGGGAATGAGATGAGCCTCTCACCTCTGTCTGAAATCACTCATGTCTCAGCTGAGGGCTGCCCACAAAGCAGTTAAACCATGGCTTCATTGCTATTACCTCTCCCAGATTATCTCAGATGTAAAAAAAAGAAAAGAAAACAAACAAACAAAAATACAGACCAAACAAACCAAAACAAAAGCAAAAAACAGCAAAGCAAAAAAAATTCTTACTGATGTCTGCAAATAAAACCCAGGACATTCAACATTTTGGGAGGAGACCTAAAAATCCTTTAATTTTAGGACACCATAGATTTTCCAGTGTTAGAGTGTGGATCAGATGTTAGACCTGCCTGGTCTCCAGGTCAGGTCCTGTGACCATGGAAATAAATAGCAAAACTCAAGTTAATTCACTGGGGAAGGGAAGACGGGGTTAAGAAAATAGTAGGGGAGTTTCCAAGGCAGGATTCTGCAGAGAAAAGGTGTCAGCATTTTTAATTATGTTGTGAAGATGGTTTATGGGACATCTGGAGTAGCCTGGGAGGTGTCAGGAGGAATTCTGTAGGAAATATTTCTTTAACTGATTCCCAATCACTTTGGAGCTGAACACATCAAAGTGCAGAATTGCACTCAGGCACAGGAGAAAATCGTCTGTGTGCACCTATTGCAGAAACGGGGGGCAGAGATCATGGCTAAAATCTGGTGTGGTGCAGGGAGTTTAAAACTGAGGCTCACTCACAGGACTGTTTGTAGGGCTGATCCCCAGAAAATGTCCACTAGAGTTGGATCATGTTTTTGAACTTCAGACTGCAATGGGGACTCGTGTTCATATCTGGTTTTAAAGGGCTGAAATTGTGGGTTTAGCACCTGAAGGAATCTCTCCCTCAGACACATCAAGGTGATTAAACCTAAAAAGAAGTATTTTTTCATAATTTAAATCCTTACTTTACTCAAGGTCATCAGAGAAGTTGTATTTTGTTGGGTTTTTTTTTTGTTTGTTTTGTTTGTTTGTTTGTTTGTTTGTTTTGGTTTTTTTTTTTTATTTTTTTCTGGTATGGGATCTTATTGATCCCATTGTTTAATAGTCTTTTATTTTTATCAATTTTAATTTCAACATTTAAGAAAACCCTGGGCACTTGTAGTGCCAAATAGATCTAAAAAAAAAGAAAGGAGACAAAATTGAGCCAAAACAAAGTTTAAATTAAAAAAAGCTTTTAGAAGATTACAAAAATTATTAAGACTTGAAGTCAAACTGAATTCTTCTGTTTCAGTTATTTTAATTTCTTCTATTTCTTTACTTTGAAATTTGAAATAGAAATAAAATTGTTTAACTTTTGATTTTTTTTTCTGTTTTTGAAAATATTTAAGCATAGATTTTATCCTCCTGCTTCTTTTATTTCTTTTGATTATTTTAGGCAAAACTCCAATGCCTTCTTTTGCTGTTTTTAAGAGATCTTGATTTTTTTTTTAATCCACAAATTCAGAAGAAATTTCAAGCCCAGTGATAACTTCTGGGTTTGCCTCCTTGTTTATGTCTGTCCTTCAGTACAAGGACACAAATATTTTCTCTTGGCAGATTCTTCTCCAGCCATGTAACACAAGGGAAGGGATAAGAAAGAAAAACCAACTCTTTAACCTGTAAAATTTAAAATAATGCAATTTTATATATAATTTAATGCCTAAGAATTCAGGTAGATTTATGTGAGAGCTTCAGAGAAAAATTGAAGAGAAAAAGAATTGCCATCTAAAATACCCAAACCCATGGCTGTGTAGACAATATGTAGTGAAGTTCACCAGCCAATCAACTTGGTGATGGAGTCTCCATCCCTGGAAGTGCAAAAAAACCTGTGGATGTGGCACTTGAGGACTTTGTTTCATGGTGATCATGGTGGTGGTGCTGGGCTGGCAGCTGGATCTGATCATCTTAAAGGTCTTTTCCAGCTTTAATGTTTCTGTGATTCTATTCCATGAACTTGATTGATCCTGCAGTGGTTTTGTTCCCATTTGTCTGCAGGCAACAGGATGAAAATTTGACACTTTAACTCTCATCTTATACCTGCTTGTTTCAAAGTGCACTCGTTTAGCAGAATAGATTATTCAGCTCTTCCCTCTTGTCCAGTCTCTCAAAAGAAGACAAAGCAAGAAGGGATCTAAGTTGGGACATCAGGAGAGCTGTAATGAGAGGCAGAACCAAGAGGTTCATTAAGATTTTAAGTTGCCATGCTAAATAAATTTAAACTCTACATTCTTTAAAGACTTTAGAAACTCCCCCAGGATAAATCAGAAGGGGTGATAGAAGAAGAAGAATCAAAAGTTAGTTTTGTCTTTGTTAATTTGGCTTTGTGTTTGTGCTCACAAACACCTCATGCTGTGGTGTGGAGGTGCAGTATTGACTTTACTGGGGAGCTGTGGTGGAATCCTTCACCCAGCCCATGGGAGGCCTCCTGTGATCCACAACCTGAAAAAACCATCCCTGAGCACAGTGGGAGCACCTAAAGTCACCCCAGTCTCCCTTCCATGGACACAGAGCAGGCTGAAGTGATGGGTTATGAGAAATGCTACATGGAAAGGGGGAAATGAAAGACAGGGAGGAAGGACATCTTTCAAGGTTGAGAGAAAAGTTTTTGTTCCAGATCCCTGTCCAATGTATGAATGGTGTGTCTTATTTCACATCCCCAGTCACATCCTCCCCATTTCACATCCTGAATTTGGACTACTAATTTATGTAGTTTGGGTAAAATTGCCTATATACATAAGTAAGTGCCCATATTTTCTCTGTGAGGAAGAAAGTGTTATCAAAGCTCAAGAAATTCAGGAGTGATTAAGTTCTCACCCAGGGTCATACCAAGACTTTGTGCTGTCTCTCAAAGTCACGAAAACCTTTGAGAGACCCAAAGAACTGATCCCCTGGCACCTCTCCAGACAATATCAGCAGCACAGCCACAATTATTGGTACCTTTAACCATCAAGGCCTCCCAGCAATGGGGATGAGGCCACTGACTCGCTTTGGAGAGGCTGCAAAGTGACTGCCACCAAAATGAACCTTGCAGCATTGAGAAGCTGAGACCACTTTGATCTCAGTCGCTGCAGCGAGGCTCCTGTTGAGCATCTACAGAATAAAGTGCTGCTAAGTTTCTCCTAACCTGCTTCCCTGGCAAGAGGCAGATAAAAGAACCTTCTCTGTACATGAAGACATCTTTGAAGGCTGTTGTTAGCTGGTGGGACCTCCCATCAATGGCAGGATCTCGACTGCTGTGCTCCCAAACTCTGCTGTAATGGATTTGCTTTTGTAAGGATTTTCTCACAGTTCTTCCTGGCTTGGGTTGTTCTTTTTGTGAGAGCTGTAATGGATGAGACAGTCTGAGAGCAGAGCCTGTGAGGTCCTGGCACTGCTGGCTTGATGCTCAGCAGTGCTCCCTTGAAGATGCTGGTGGGTCCAATTCTAGAGAGTAACAGAACCACAGAATAGTTTGGGGTTGAAGTGATCTCAAAGATCATCCAGTTCCTTTCACAGGAAAGGACACCTTCCACTAGACCAGAGTGATTGCCCAGAGCCCTGTCCAGCCTGGCCTCAAACACTTTCCACTTCTTGAGCTCTTGGTGCTGTGACCACTGCCCTGGGGAGCTGTTCCAGTGCCCAACAACCCTCTGGTGATATTCTCCTAATATCCAACCTAAATCTCCCCTGACACAACTTTAGGGCATTCCTCAGGTCCTGTCACTGATCACCAGAGAGAAGAGATCAGTGAGAAACCTGCAGACCACAGCTGGGCAGCATCAGTCTTAAACCACCTGAAGACACCAATCTTAAGTAACATCTGGACCATGACAATCTATGAAAAGAGCAACAAAGCCCCTTTTGCTCTGGTTCTCAACCAATGACACTGAGCAGCTACTGCACAATGCTTCTGTTGTCCCTGCTCAGGGAGGAGAGTTCAGAGCACCCACAGGGAAGCACCAGGCCAATGAGTCCTGCATTAAGCAATTAAATTCAATGTAATGTGAATGGTGATATTGAAACCACAGGGAGCCTCCTGAAGGCATCAAAAGAAAAGTTGCCATGAATGTGAAAGGCCCCTCAGCTTCTCCACACAAAGAGAGGCATTGGTTTATTTTTAAAGCAGCCTTGACAAAACGAATATATTGGGATGTCTGACCTCCAGTGGCAAAGGATTCCACCAACATGGAGTGTAAGAACCCCCTAAAGGCACATCCCATCGAGTTATATCTGACACCCAGGGAGAGGCAATGAGCCTTCAGCAGTCAGGCTGCAAAGCAAGATGAGCCTCATAAAGAGGAACAGCCAGCTGTGTAGTTAGGGCTAATCCTAATTGGAACCTAGCAGGAGAGGAGTTCTTTGGCATTTGGGTTTAAATAGGCTGTCCCAAAAAATGTGTGGCGTGGGGTGGCAGAGCACAGAAAAAAAGGCAAAGAGAGCTGTCATGTCTGAATGAAGAATTTTGCATTCAGTGCTTGGCTTTCAGTGCTGTCTGGTGGTACTTTAAAATGAAGCCATACTTGACAAGTGGGAATTACCCACTTTTCCACATATATTCAACTTAAATTTAGTCTGTTCAGAAAAAATAATCACATGATTCAGTAACAAAGCAGGAGTGTGTTTCATGTGCAATGAGTATAAACTATTTGTGCAAAGATGTAGAACTTTAAAAGGAGTATAATATTTAAAAATTAAACTATTTTATGGTTAGCTAACATAAAAATTAATATTGCTTGTATAATTTATTTCATCTCTCTTTTGTATATATCCTGGTATGACATAAATTCACCTAAGGAACATAGCACTAGGCACAGGATGGTGAGTGGTCAGTGAACAATCACTTCTCCCTCTCACCTTTACCGTGTGGTCACAGGTCTAATTTGCTGCACACCACTCAAACCCAGAACTTAATCTCTTCTTTGGGAGCATCCATGTCTCACTCAACCATTGCATATCAGGACTTATGCCCCAAACACCCTTTTTCATGTAGGACCACCCTTTTTTGATCAGATTTTATGAATGAGGACCTGAAGTGCAGAGATGTCTTTGTCACAAGTGATTGGTGGCATTTGGAGGCTGAATTATTCATGGCCTGTTTCATCCAGAGAGCTGGGCCAGGTGACAGTCTGTGGGTTCACAGCACATCTTAGCAGCAGATGTGCACTCCCAGCAGCTTTGCAGATAACCCAAAGGTTTGAATGGTTGTTTCCCTGTGAGAGAAAGTCAAGGGGAGCATGGAAGAGACGTTCCCCTTGCCTGCACTTCCTGAGAGCTTGTGGGATGAAGACAGGAGCAACGGGATGGATCATGCAGGTGACATTTCTGAAGAATTTTAAATTCCTGAAGAATTTAGAATTGGACATCCTAATTCTTATAGCAAAATAGGCAAACCCAGCCCTGCATCTGTTTTTCAGATGAATGACAAAAGCAATATTCTGGATGCCACTGCCAGTATCAGTCCCCTGTTTGAAAAATGGCCACGTTAGGATTTCTCAGCAAAGCATCCGAAGAATATTTTAGGACCGTAGATAAAAAAGAGCAAAGTTTAATCAGTTTACCGAGTTTGCATTGCTGTGTGAGGTGATCTGTGGTAATCAGGAGGCAAAGAATGACCCTCATTGAAAGGGAGGCAGAGATGCACAGGATGTTTCAAGCATTTCTGGCAGCGAGTCATTCTGGGTAAGCTCATTTAAATGGTTATGTGCCCCCTTATGGCCTCATCAATGAGGCTGTTAAAGCTGAGGTTATTTCCAGCAACGGATACACTTGCACACTACAAACTTGGGAGAAGAAGAAAATAAAAATAAAAAAAAAAAAATAAAAAAAAACATATTAAAAAAAGAAAGTCAGCAAAATGGAGAGAAAAAGAATTAAAAAAAAAAAAAAAAAGCCAGGATTTTGACAAAGCCAATTCATTCCTGCTGCTGTTCAGAGATAACCAGTGATCGAACAGCCACGATAAACGTGTGACAATGGAGATAAATCCCTGAGGAGCGGAAATTAAAGCTTGAAATAAATGTAGGCAACTTCAGCATGAAAAGGTGGGAACACTGTGCTGTCTAATTATAGGATAAATACATGCAAAACAAATGGTGCTAAAGCACACAGGTCACTGTCTTCAACAGCTGTTGCAGTAGAATTTTGAGCTTTATATTATCCACTTCCGTGATGAAAAGCTAATTCTGTCATCTGCTCGTCACACAGCTCTTGGTGAGCCATTGAACTCCTTGTGCCTAAAAATGCCTGTAAGGAGTCTTAAACTCTGCTTTACCTTCACCATCTGATACCCAAAACACAGCAAAATTCCCTTGGGATGAAAACCTGAGTATGTAATTCCCTACCTCAAGCAAAGTTTTATTAACACCTCGCTGTACCTGGAGTGAGACACTGGTTATGGGAGCAGGAGTGTGACAGAGTCCTTCTGGCCTCTATTGAAACAGAGGTTATTGTTTCTAGGTTTAAGAATTTTGCCTTTTCTTTCCAAACTCCTCTGACTGTTAAAATAGTTGAATTTGTAGCTTTTCCTTGTGCTGTGAGTCCCATTCTGGGTTAAAAACGATTTTATATAATTTCTGCCTCGCTCAAGCCTGCATCAAATCTTGTGAGAGCAAGGTATAAGTGTAAATGCAGAAAAAAAGTCCTTTAAAATAAGAATATACACAAGCTTCACAAGAATTGAAGGTGCAAAATGATCTGTAAGGCCGTTGTTCTGCCACAGTGCAGTTGGGATGCTGTGGACAGAGGCTCCTGTCTGGCTGAGGAGTTTGTCTGGTTTTGTCATAAATGTATCTCACTTCAGGATTTTCACCTCTCCCCTCTTCCTAGAGAGTTATTGATTTACTTCTATTCTTGGTCTTCAGTCCATAACCTCCTTGGCTTGAGTTAGACTGGAATCACAGGAGAGGAGCATCCCTGAGCTCTGGTGCAGATATTCAGAATAAAAAGCAGATTACTTTAAATACAAGATGAAAATGCTTCCTCTCTCACCTTGACCAAACTGTACTTTCATGTTAGTTACTGAATCCCAAAGTTGGGGTTTAAAGCTATTAACAGAGAAAGTGTGATATAGTCTCAATTTTTTTTTAATATTTTGGGATGAAGTTTGATAGCTTTATTATCCAAACCTCTAGGAATTGCTCTACTAAAACCAGAAACGCATCACAGGGACATGGGTTTCACAGTCCAGATGTGAGTTTATATGTGGGATTTCTCAGTCATTTGGAATACAGGTTTTCAATTCATTCCTACTCTGTAATTCTATACAATTCTAGATCAATTCTGAGTTATAAATCAACTTGGGTAAAATGTGATAATTTTTCATGCTTTTAACTGCATTACCATGTCTTTGCATTTGCATAATAAATCTCCCAATCTTTTCCTCTTCTTTGGGAGAATATTTTCCTCTTACCAGTTACTCCATCATCACCATCTCTTCACCTCATTCTGAGCTGGGCTCTAAATGATCAACCTACCACCTCTAATTTTACATTTTCCATTGTTGCAAATTCTCACCATATTCAAACTCACTAAAGAAAATTAAATGCATTAAATTTTAATGTTTCTTCCCATGAGTCAGTCCCTCAGTTTTATTTCAGTATTTGTTGTCCTTGCTTTGACTTTTGTGCATGTACTTTTTTTTGTAAAGAAGAAAAGTGATTTGAACTTTAAAATATGCCCCTTGGGCTGGGTGGATTGTGGACTTGTTCCTACTGAACTCAACTCTTCTCTTTTCTCTTCTCTTC
>VZRX01019072.1:35398-61050 GCA_013398075.1 Notiomystis cincta | reverse complement strand
TCTCCCTCCCTCCCTCCAGGTTTGGAGCGCTCTGTTTAGTCAGGTGGGAGTTCCGGGGGAAAAGCAGCTCGTGCCCTGTTGATGGTCCTTGGAGCTCTGGCAATTCCTGGAAGATTTTATCATGGCTGTACAAGCCATTACTAGCTCTGATATCTTTATTTCCCTCGACAGGTAGCACTGTGTTAATTTAAGTTCATATATATAGATAGATGTGTGCGTGCTACTCCATATACAAGAGCAGTTCAGTTTTCGTGTTCTACTGTTAGCTTACACATTGAAGTGATCATTTGAAAACTAAACCAGGTTATTTGCTTCCTTTTGAGCCAATCAGTCACATTAAAAATGGGAAGCAAACGTCATTTGGTCAGGAGATCAGAATAGTCTGGAGAAACAGCAGAAAGAGTTTCAAGATCTTGCTGCCATCAGCTGCTTTTGTGTTTTGCTTCCCTGCTGGTGTTTTTCCAGGTCCTAAGGACCTTTGCTGTTTCGATTTATTAATATGTATATTAAAACCCAAACCTATACCACTTTTAATTTTTTCAGTCTAAATGGAAATCTAAAACAAAGCATTCCACAGGTAAAACGTGTTTCTCTTTCCCCCTCAGTGTAGATAATGCATTTTATGTGTTTGCTTATATTTCTTAGCCACAAAAGTACGAAGCCCGCAATACCAATCAATATTATAGTGAAATAAATTGTTAACGGATACTTTAGGCCAGCCTACATATAAATAAAGCTCTGCTGGTAATTTTTGATGCATGTGAATGAACTTTGAATATCTTGAGGTGAAAATACAGTACCACAAATAAATTCTCAGGAAATTTTGTATGGTTTGTGATTGAAATCTTTGTTGTGGTTAATTTTGTATGTTATTTTATTGCCTCGAAGTTTCATATACAAGTTTTGACATTATCTAGCAGTGAACTTGCTGTCTGTATTTAACACTGACATAGCTATAAATTCGTGGTCTTGGAGCATTAAGCCATTAAATAAAAACAGTTTGCCTTCTTGTATTTGAAGCTTAGGTAAGGTTACCTTTCAATTTGAGAAATTCATGTTCACTGCATTTATTATTTAGTTATTGGTAATATCCTAAAATTTCAATGTTAAGCTTCTCCCGCTGTTTAAAATTTGAAATTACCTGTTGCTAGTTTTACAAAAAGAATTCTAGAGAGTCTTTTCAGGAGCTGAAACCTCAAGTATTAGTATAATTAAGAGTAATATGTTAACTTTTCAAGGTAACAAGCAGAAATGGGTGCCACTTCACTTGGATGATGTGAGGTCAGACAATCAAGACAGACCAGGCTCTCGAACGAGCTCCAGGTTCGTGCTGGAAACAAACAAGTTAATACCTCATAACAACAGGAGGAACGAGGCAAGAAGTAAGTAGTTCTCAGTCTCTGGGTCTTGTTCTTGGTGGCAAACAAAGTGTAGCATCACAGGAGCTGGCAGTTTATGTCGAAGCTTAGCTCTAGCTGTAGTAGGTAAAACCTGCTGTTTGTATTTGCCAGTAACCAGCAGCATATATTTTCCTCTTCATGGCTTCCTACACAATCTCCTCCCACAATTTTACAATGCAGAAGGCTTGGAAATAGCCTCAGAAGGTGTCTGCTCTGTGCTGCTCCGCTGCTATTCCTACAGCTTGTTGCTGCCAGAGCAGTTGCTTGTGGAGCTACACTTTGAACTCTGCTTTGGCAGTTCTACTGATGTTGTTTTTTCCTTTGAGCTGGACTGATTCCCTCAGCTCCCTGACCTGTTTCTCAGCACAGCTGTGCAAAAAGCTGTACTAACACCACAGCTGGTGCTGCTTCTGGTCCTCAGGTGTTGTGAACACACCTGGTTAGGTAGCAGAAATCTTAGGCTGAATATTAGTCTTTGGTTTAAATTTTAAGATTGAAATATATAACAGTTTGAATGTTATAAGTACTGGATGCTACTGACATGGAATTTATGAGGTCATTTTAGGAACTGGATGTAAGAGTATGACCTGGATTTCTGATGGATGGATAGTGGCAGGGGGAGATTTTTTTACCAGTTATCTCTTCCTTCAGCAGTTTTTTCTTAGGGTGGTCAAATGACTGGAAACTTGTGGTGTGAACTCTGCCTCAGCGTTTGAGTGATCCAAGACCACTCTTAGTGTGAGAGAACATAAAACATTCCTTGCTCTTTTCAGGAACATTTGTGTTTAAATAAAAACCCTCATTTCATGCTAAGTACAGACCTGCTCATGAAGGTGTTATATGTAGGACTTTGGCATGAGTCTGAGCACTCTTAGGATGCAAAATTTAAACTGCTCTGGAAAAATAATTCAGGTAATTGGGATCTCTAAGGTTGAGGGTGACAAGTGCTTAGGTCCAAATCCCCAGTAAGACATACACATACAGATGGGATTATATTCTCTGTAAATTCAGAGTCTTATTTGACAGGACTTGAGTGTATGAGCAACACATGTGGTTGTAGGGTTCACTAAAAATAGTTGCTGAACCAAGATTTTTAATACAATTTTAAATATATCTCTTTAGTCAGTCCTTTGTTAAATTTAGCAGCTCTCAAACTGATCAAGTAGGGGCTGTATCCCCAGGCATTCCTGTTGCAGAGTGGTCCCCCTGAAAGACTATCCAATTACAATTTAAAGAAGCTTTAAGCAAAGGTGACTGACTGAACATGGAAGTCTCTGTGAGTATCAGGAAAAGAGGAAGAAAATTAAACCCTCTCTCTTACAGTTTCTCTCATGAGTGAAGTGGGAATTACACCTGCCCCTAAGTTTTGTGGTGGATGAAGCCAAGGTCCCTGGGGTCTGATTTGGACAGTAGCTGTTCAATGGGCAGAGTCAGGAGAGTGGTTGGCAGCTGCCAGGGACAAAAGGGAGACTCCAGGGAGCCACTGCTGAGGAAATCCTGTTATCAAGAGCTGGGCAAACGTGCACCCTCAGCACATTGCAGATGACCCCAAGCTGATTACTGCAGTTGACGCTCCTGAAGGGCAGGGTGCCACCCAGAGGGACCTGGACAAGCTCCAGAAGTGGCCCTTGGGAATCTCATGAGGTTTAACAAGACCAAGGACTGGTGCTCAGCAACCTGGTCTAGTGGAAGATGTCCCTGTCCATGGCAGGGGAGTTTGAACCAGATGTTCTTTGAGTCCTTCCAACCCAAGCCATCCTGCAATTCTGTGATTCCCATCTCACTGTCGTAGTGGTGGGAGTTGTCCACTGTCAGGAGATTGAACTGTCGTGATCATTCCTTCCTGCCCTGAGCTGATCACAGTGCTGTGGTCTCTGAGCTGGCACCAGGGTGTCCAGCTGCTTCAGCAGCATTTGGGATTGACTGCCAGTCAGTGGACTGCCTCCTTGCTGCCGACCCCTCCTGCCTGATTCACCCCCTGGCAGGGCTGGCAGACCTTTGCTGCTCCTCTCCTGCAGCTTCAGCTCTGACCACCTGCTTCAGCCAGCGTGGCTGAGGCTGTGGCTTACCTGTGCTCAGGCTGAGAAATCTGGTGTCATCAGGGTCACCTGACAGGCTCCAGGATGTTTAATTGGGATTGCAGGTATTTTGTATTTGTTTTTCTCTTCAAGATTGGCGTCGTGATAGAGAGAAGAGAGACGACCACGACGAAGTGTGCAGCGTGAGGAGTGAGGGAGGAAGTGTCCGAGGATTCTCCAGGGGCAGAGGAAGGGGGAGAAGCAGAGGAAGAGGACGAGGCAGAGGAAACCCCAGCAGTATGCAAAGAAATGGATATTTTGCAAAAAATTTTAAAACTCTTTTTATAATACCGTTGTTTTCATTTACTAATCTTGTTGTTTTATGTTCTCTTTTATGCTGAAGTGAACTTTGACTATTCAGTTGGTTATCAAGAACTGTATGGTGAAGGAATTGACCAAGTATTTCAGCCTGAACTTAACCCTGGTGTGATTTACTACTATGGTGATGGAACGGGAGTGCAGATGTATTCTGTGGATGAAGCACTTCTCAAAGAATATATAAAACACCAAATGTAAGTAGATTGCTTAATGTATAAATATTTTCAGAGATCTAGTTAAGATAAAATAACTCATTTCAAACAGCACTGAATCCTTATTATCCTTATCAAGGTGGAGATGAAGGCATTTCAGCTTAACTTTTTGATTTAACTTTGACCATTACTAGCGTCAGCTCGAATTTATTCACTGGTGGGGTGGAAAAACTTGAGTAATGGGGAGGAGTTTTAAGGAAGCTGTTTCTGCATCTTGTGCTGTAGTCTGGCTCTAACTTGTATAACTGCTTTATTTATGGTAAACAGCCCTCTTTATGTTGTCATGTAATTGAGATATGGATGTCTCTGAGCTTGTGCTTTTGAGTACTGTTGGTCTGTTTGCCTGTAAAGCTCTTCTTGGGTGACATCTCCCCTATTTGCTCTCAATTTCACTTTGAGAAGTCTTGTTAGTTTGATGTTTTCAGTGTATTTCACCTGAAACATGTAACTGAGAGAGAGTAGTTTTGCAATGCTACTTGATTTTTTAATAATCTGAAATGTTTACTTTCTCGTGTACACCATTAGGCAATGAGAAACCATCTGGAAGACTGATTATCACCAGGAGACAAGTCAAAAAGGGCCTGGAAAGCACTAGTTCATTTTAAGGAGACAGTTTCCACCACTGGCAGATATTTCATCCTCAGTACTTGCATTTCTCTGCGATGCCTCTGTGGTGGTTTTTGATTGCCCTCGTGTTCCATACAGCAACTTGCTTATTTTATTCTCGCTTCTTCTGTTACAGTTGACGCAAAAAGGAAGAGAAAAGCCTCTTTAAAGGGCAGAAAGTATCTGACATGTGGCTATCAACTTCAAAACTTCTATTGCAGTCTTTTTACTCTTGCTGCCAGGCCCCTATGAGACCTGACAGTGGATATGTACCCCCATGTCAGGATAATCGGCCTGCACTGTCCTCAGACAAGTGGGGGAGGAGCACAGCCACTCCACTGTTGGCCAGATTTCTGGGCATGCAGTGTAGAATCCAGACCTCCTAAGGTAGGACATGATGATGTCCCCCTCTGCTGAGAAAAATGTCAGTTACAGCACTGGTCACATCTGCCTTCTGGGTATATTTGTATTTCCTTTTGGCACCGAGAGCTTGGCAGGTGTTGGTAGAAGAATTGGTGTGGTTGGAATAACCACAGCCATTGGTTGCTTGTCTGGTGTGAACTCCTTAGGCAGTTTGGTTATGGAGTTGGCTTTTCATGAGAGAGAGATTCCTGAGCAGGTTTAGAACAAAACTTCACTAGTTTTATTCTCCTTAGACAAAGAAAAAAAAAGGTGTTTTTTTATTTATTCCCTTCTTTTATCACATTAATAATGACAGGACACAGACTTTATTCATCAGTTACCTGTTATTAGCTTCTAAATGGGGGTGGCTTTGTCTGCCTTTCAAAATTTTAGCTATAAAATATTAAAGTAACTACACCAAAGAAGGAAGTATATATATGCAGAATAAAGGTACACAAAATTGTTATGCCTCAGAGTTCCTATTGGAGCCCAAGATAAATGAGAATATGTTAAAGAAGTGAGATTGAATCCTAATGGATGAATAAATTTTAAAAGTTTACCTGTTTAGTAGAGAAATATCTTAGAGACTGCCCAGCTGAGTTGATGTGTAATTACAGGAAGAAACACACTGCTATCAAGAACCAGCTCAATGTACAAGAGAGTAATATTTGTATTGATTACAAAAATATCTTCCATGTTTTTAACCACAGGCTGAAGTTGTCAGCCTGAAAAGTTCCAGTGCTTAGCAGCTCCTCATTCTGCAGCATGCAGCAGAACTCTGTTTAAAAACGTCCTCTTGCTTTAGGAAATAAACAAATAGAAATTCAGATATCAATTCAAGAATAAGCAAAGGGACTTTGAGGAAAAGGAAGAAGAGAAAAGTTGGAGGGGATGTGTCTGTGTGTTTAGGTTTGCCCCTCTGCTCGGAGCAAACTTGTGCATTGTCTTCATTCATCATTAATGGTCTTTCACATTCCTTTTTCTAGAGTGATGGACATCAAGTGAGGCAGTTTGAGTCAAGTTCAGTCATTGTCCATTTCTGCTTGTGGAGTTTTTAACTAGGTGAATCTTTACAGGATTTTACCTTTACTGTATGACTGTAAAGGTAACACTAACAAAATGTTGGTATATGGAATTTGTGTTTGCTTATCTTCTAGATTGGGAGGGGAAAAGGAACGTAGCAGCTCACAACAGTAGACAGGATATTCTTGAAAGAAACTTTCTCTTTGTGCCCAGTTGCTTCACTGATCATACTTGGCTCTGAGTAAGAGCTTAACTGTCCAAAAGCCTTGTTCTCTTCTGTGTTTGCTTTGACCTAATAGCAGTGTGTCCATTTGTCCTGTCCTGTCCAGCATTGAGACTTTATATTCATTCTGTCTTGGAGCTGGGTGTTGGTCAGAGCATGGTGCTGACACTGCCGAGGTCTCAGGTTCAGTCCTGGCACGGGCCATTCACTTGGGAGTTGGACTCAAGGGTACTTGTGGGCCCCTTCCAGCTCAGAATATTCTGTGTGTTGTTTTGTGTGTTTCATAGAGCCAGCTTTTGCTTCAAATTTCTTCAGCTACAAAACATTAGAGAAAGAAATGGTATCAAGGTGCTGCTTGGGTCAGTGATGGCATCAGAGTGCCCTGCTCTTGGAGACTTCGGCCTTGATCCCAGCTTCAGTGGAGAGACTTAGTGTTTTATACTTTGTTGAAGTTAAAATTATCTTTATTTACATTTGCATGTGCAGCTTTTTTCCTCAGGATTTTAATACCCTCTCCCTTTCTTTTTGCACTACCTCTATTTTTGTCATAGAATTTTAACTGCTTTCCATTAAGTCTTTCCTTACCTGCATTTTTCTGAACGCAACGAGGAGTTAGTATCCCTTGGGTGTAATGTGCAAAATCATGGTATGGTGTGTAAGTTCCTTGAAAGGCCTAGATTGCAGTCATCATGTACATTCAAGGGGTTTTCCATTCTGTTTTGTAGGATGTTTTCTCATTCCCTTGCTCTATTTGACAGATCATGATTTGACTTCCTTACTTTTTGTTTTCACTAAGTATAAAACACCTTGACGCCTGGATTATTTCTTAGAGCAGCTTCACTGTTGAAGATTTGTCTTTCTGCTGTTCGTCCCTTGTCTCTGTGGTGTTACCAGAGTCCTGAAATGTCCTTGTCCTCCTTTATCCATTACTCTTTAAGACTCTTTTCCTCCATAAACTGTTGTGCCTTTTTGGTACCGTTTCGTGCCAAATTCGACATTACTGGTTTTGTTTTCTCATCTTCCCACAAGCATGCTTGATGATTCAGAGTATATATCTGTGCCTCAACACTCAGATAGGATACTTAAGCCTTCCAATGCACTGGAAATTGGGACAATAAAAGATGCAGTTCAGGATGAACTGATACTGCTGTGTGGGACATAACTTGTGCCCTGGCTCTAAGCAGTGCTTGTCCTTCATCTCTATGGAGGTCAAGACAATGTTGTTCCCTTCTGTCCATGTAAGTAATGAGGGAGGGGGTGGGTGAAGGAAAACTGGAGAGTAGTTTCTGGTTGTGCAAGTGTAACAAGGCTTTGATTTTTACCCCTCTGTGTTAACCTGTTGAGCATGCTTGCTGCTCTGTGGGTCTTCTGCTGAAGAATGATACTGTTGATGTCAAAATACTCTGGTTTTTTAATGGAAGACTTTAACATGGGATCTAGGTTGCTGCTTTAGGGTTTTCTTGAACTGTAGAGTAAGCTCAGGTTTGTATGTTTTGTTCTGCAGTGAATATTATTTCAGCACAGAAAATTTGGAGAGAGACTTCTTTCTGAGGAGGAAGATGGACCAGCAGGGATTTCTGCCTGTGTCACTGATCGCCAGTTTCCGTCGGATGCAAGCGCTGACTACGAATGCTGCACTCATTTTGGAGGTAAAATCATTCAGAGGGATGCATTTGAAAAGTTGCTTGGTTAATTCAGTGCAGCTATTTAAAGTCAGTGCTATGAAGTTAAGAAAAATTTCTGGTTTTAATGACAAGGATTCTATAAAGAGGCTATTAAGTGGCCAACTTGGTGGGGTTTTTTTCTTTTTTTGGATAGTTTTTAATATTCTAATATGCTTGTCACACAGGCCCTAAAGGACAGTACAGAAGTTGAAACTGTGGATCAGAAACTAAGGAAAAGGGTTGATCCAGAAAAGTGGCCAATTCCAGGTCCTCCTCCATGCAACCTGCCTCCAACTGACTTTTCTCAGCTCATCAATTGTCCAGAATTCATACCAGGCCAAACTTTTGGCTCACATACTGGTAAAGGATTTACTTTACAGAAACATAAGTTTAGTGCTGTCTGTCTAGCTTAGGAAATTTGCCTCCTGATACTGATTTCATAACAGAAGTTGTACTTTTGGTAGCAGTTTATTCAGCTGCTCTGCCTGCCAGCCTTGCACTTGCCAAGTCACATGGCTGATGTGAAGTAGATAAAAATGTCTCTTGTGTGTTATGGCTGTGACCATTTCTCCAGAATATAGAATGGTGGACTACAGTCTTGTGGAATTAGAAATAGTAGTCTTAAACTAGTCCTGAAATGTGCTTAATTTTTGTTGAAAGTTCACTCTTCATTTGCTGCATCCTTGTTTTGGATGGGAAACTCATTCACATTATTAATAGGGAGATGCATTTGTTTGCTGACAGCCCTTGGCAAGGGAACCTTTTACTGAAATGTTGGCTGAAATTAAATGGGAAGAATGAAGATGGAGTTAGGCACCCATCCACAGAGCTAGAGAATGACATGGAGAAAACATGATCCTAATGATGCTGTGCTTTTTTTTCTCCTCAACAACACGTAATGTTTCACAGACTGTGAAGAAACTTTCCTTGGAAATAAATTCTTAGAATTGATCTTATTCTGAAATGTTGGGTGACCTGTAAAAAGCTATCTCTTAAAAATGAAAAATTCTTTGATCAGTGTTATGTTTATTCAGAGAGGTAGAAGAGTGGTAGCTGTGGTTAAAAGAAAGACTAGTGAAACAATTGAAAAACAAGCAAAATAAACCCAAACCAATCCAAAACAGGAACTGAACTACTGTTTTCTACTGCTAGAGTCTGCACCAAGTTCTCCAAGAGCGGGAAGCCCACTGAGTCCAAAGGAAAATACTGAAACAAGTAATTTCCAGACAATGTCCAAAGGACTGTCTACAAGTTTGCCTGATTTGGACTCTGAATCTTGGATAGAGGTGAAGAAGAGGCATCGTGCATCCACTGTCAAGCTAAAGGTAAAATCAAAGTCCTTTAAGTTATGTTTAAATAAACAAAAGCAAACCTAGCTTTGAGGTTACACTGTAAACCAAGATTTTAAACATCTTAACTTATGTGATGCTTGAGAATGCAATACAGTTTGGAAAATCATTATCCAATTCAAATATAAAACCTTTTCCAACTTAGGAGACTGTTCCTGTACCTGATCAAACACTAGATCAACACCAGCCACCCCCACCTCCAGAGGAACAAGAACAGGAAGAACTTGAATTTTTGTTTGATGAAGAGATGGAACAAAATCAGTGTCGGAAGAATAAATTTACTGATTGGTCAGATAGTGATTCTGAGTATGAAATTGATGATCAGGATGTAAACAAGATTTTAATTGTGACACAGACACCACCATTCGTGAAAAAACATCCTTGTGGAGACCTTGCTGGCAACCATGTGGGCCGTGCAAAAATTACATCAGAACTTGCTAAAGTCATTAATGATGGCTTGTACTACTACGAACAGGATTTGTGGATGGATCAGAGTGAAAATGATGCCATGATGAAGGTAATTCTGTTTAATTTTTGACCTGAAAACCATGCCTGTCCAAACAGTTCCCAAATTAATTTCAGCCTTCTGCTATGTAGTTGTTAAATGCTACAGGAAAGTGACAGTAATTTGCAAGTATGATGAATTATCTTTACAGTTGAAAGCAAACCCAAGTTTTTCATGCCACAGACTTGACCAAAACCAGCACTGAATGAATATTTTTTGTAACATTTTGGAGATGGTTCAAGTTTTCCAACGTTTTCTTGTTCTATGAATAGTTTGTTTCATAACAACTGCAAATCCCTACCCAGAGGGGAAGGGGATATGTGACAGGGATGAGATGATGAGAGGGAAGTAATACAGTCATTTTAAAGTAGTTTTATATTAAGGTTTTGTTTGCCTTGTAGTTTGTTAGAACAATAGGTAGAATGAAGTTACCTAAACACTGGGTGGTGAGGGAAAGGGGCTTTATCTGTGCACAAAGAGGGGAAGTAGCTGCATGGACAAATGGAGCATGTTCATAGGGAAAGCAAGCTGACAAAGATGGATGTTGAGAATAAGAGCAGGAAATGAAGGTAGAATTTAGAATATGGATTAGAATGGACCAAGAAAACCAGCAAACATGAGGAGGGCAGTGAGAAATAGTGAGCTGCAAGAGAGAATATTTGATTTTTTTGTTGCTGTAACGGACTTGACAATGATTTGATGAGATTTTTTCACGCACAGCATGCATGTGTCCTACCTGAGACAGGTGTGTGGGTACTTGTGTGTCAGTTCTGGCTTATTTTCTCTTCATGAAATGCATCTGTTTCTCAGGGTGGTATCTATTACCCTGCTTTGCATTTACAATTTGCTTTTTCTAATTCAGCAAGAGATTGAGAACTTTAAGAAGGTAAACCTCATTAATAAGGACGAATTCCTTAGTCTTGCACCAGAAACTGCTGGTCCAACCCAAGAAGTTCCTCAAAGACCTCCAGGGCTACAGAAACGTAAGTATGAAAGTATTTGTTTTTCAGAATCTCAGTAATAAAGAACAACTCTGTAGGTGTTTTGACTCTTTCTGCTTGTGCAGTATGTTAATTTTGATTCAGTCAGCAGTCTGAGGGGGCTTTTTCTTTGCTAATTTTTCAAACTGCCAACTGTTCATGGGTAGCATGGTTTCAGTTGAATGACAAGAAGCTGGCACTTCTTCTGTTCTGTTGTCACTATCCACCAGCACCAGGTGCTCTTTGTGTGACTTGGAATTTACAATGTGTAAAGTGAAACTGAAGCTGTGAAACATTTTATAGAAACCAGCGTTTTTTATGGGATACAGAGATGGAAGGAAATGAGATTAGAAGCATTTACTAATTGTATCATAACATTCCTGAGCAGTCACAACGTCCAAATCTTATCTCTTGAGGTATTTCGGATACAGTAGTACTACTAACATTTACTGGTTACGTGCTAATAGCATCTTGTAAAGTGGCTCAGTAAAACCCTCCTGCCTCCATATTTAGCAGAGGACCTGGCCTGTAATTTCCTGAGTACTGAAGTTCCTCCAACAGCAGGAGTGGCTCGATCGCTGCCAACAGCAGTCCCAGATTCCCCCCGTTTCCACCCTGGCTTCATCCCACGAACACCTCGCACCCCAAAGCTGCAGGATCCCAACAAAACACCCAGGTTCTATCCTGTTGTTAAAGAAGCACGATCCTTTGATGTAAAGGTAAATGGAAAAACATATTTAAAGGAAAAAAAAAGCAAAAACAAAGCAGCAAAAGCCTATATAAAACTCATGTTTGTGCATACAGTTTAACAAGAATTAAAAGGCAACAAATTAAATGCTTGTTACTTCTGTTGTTTATCTCCACAATATTTACCATATTCACTTTTCAATTTCTATTCTAAATGCATTTATTTATTTCTTCTAAATGCATTTCAAGGCTTCTTCCTTGAAAGTCCTTACTAAAAGAAGTGTAGTGTTTGAGATGTTTGGTTAGTTACATAAGACTAATCTTCAGGTTATGAAACTGTGGTCTTGTGACTCTATAACTTGTTAGATAACAGAATATAAAATTTTTAGGTCTCTGTTTTAAAAGAGGGAGAATGAATGAGGTCAAATTAGGGAAATAAATCCTTCATTTACTTTCTTAGACTCCAAGAAAAAGGAAAACACGCCACAGTACAAATCCTCCCTTAGAATGCCATGTTGGTTGGGTGATGGATTCCAGAGACCACAGGCCAAGAACTTCCTCTGTGAGGTAAATGTCGCTGTTATTCAAAATTTATTTGCAGATAGTTCTCACTACTAATGGAGAAACTATAAAGGCTATAAAAGGCAATTTATAAATAAAATGGAAACAAGGAAAGAATGGTCAAGAAAGACAGAAATATGGAACATAAGGCTGTCTGAAAACAAGCTGGGTAGACTGGTGTTCACAGTGTTGTTTGATCTATAATATAGCAGCAGAACTTGAGGCACTGATGTTCACTTCAGTGGCCATTAAAAATCAGGCGTGACCATAAAATCAGTAGTGTTTAATTATCATTGTCCAAACCTGCCTCTAGTTTTGACATATTAGCACGAAATCCGATTTTCTTGAGGTGCCCTCAAGGCCAGATGCACTGCAGCAGTCACCAGGTGACTGCACTACAGCTCTTGTGTTGGTCAGGGTGGGCGAAAGCTGATTCTACAGAAAAGCTCTGCAGCATGGCTGAGAAATATGTTGGTTGGATTTTTTTCTCCAGCAGTTCCAATGCCTCACCTTCAGAAGGAGCTCCACTGGCAGGTTATGGCTGTACTCCAAATTCTCTTCCCAAATTCCAGCACCCATCTCACGAACTGTTAAAGGAAAATGGCTTTACTCAGCAGGTGTACCACAAATACCGGCGGAGGTGTTTAACAGGTAAGCTGCTCCATGCACTTCCTCACATTTTAGGTAGAAGTTTCCAGGTGTCATCTGATACTAGTTTTCTTCACATTGTTCCTCATCCTTAAATTTTCTTGGGAAAGGCAAGCACAATGTATTTGGTGCTTCTGTTTTAGGAACCCTGCTTTCCATTTCCCTTTACGTTCCCTGACAAAAAAATCACCCTCAAATTTGAGCTGAAGTTACCAGAAGATCTGGTGTGTTTTTTACTAAAGGCAAGGTACTTTAAAATATTCTGATGGAAAATTAAAATAGTGGTTTTGTTCTTCCCTTTCTTTTTTTCCTTCCAGAGAGGAAACGGTTGGGAATTGGCCAGTCCCAAGAAATGAACACACTTTTTCGTTTCTGGTCCTTTTTTCTGAGAGATCACTTCAACAAAAAAATGTATGAAGAGTTCAAACAGCTTGCTCTAGAGGATGCAAAAGAGCACTACAGGTATTTTTTCCTGAGGCCTTACCATTCCTTTTAATGACTGTGACATACATCTGCAGTGAATATTTTTAGTACTGTCTTTGACTTTTTGTAGATCTTTAAAACAGCAGTGTGTATAAGTTATTTTAATAGCAAAAATCAGATACGTTTGTGCTTTGCAGATAAATAGCTGATTGTGCAGCATTTCCTGACGTGAAATCAGTTCTGAGTTCTACAAAATCCTGTAACTCGTTGACCATGACGAGTCAGTTGTGTACTAACACTCCTCAGATTCTTCCTTCCACAGGTGAAGACATTTTTAACCTCATTTTACTTGTTCAGACTGGTTCTTGCCTTACAAAAATACCAGAAAAATGAACACAAAGGAAATTTTCACTGCCCTTTAGCTCTTGGTTATAATTCTTTCCTGCCACCCAGTTTCCCTCACCTCTATTTCTCTGAGCCAAAGAGACAAGGTAGATTTTTGTACCTCTCTGTTCTGTTCCAGGTATGGCTTGGAATGCTTGTTCAGGTTTTACAGCTATGGCCTGGAAAAGAAATTCAGGAAAGAAATATTTGAGGATTTCCAACAAGAAACAAAGAGGGACTATGAAGCTGGTAATTATCACTGCTCACACTGTGGTAACATTAGTTGGAGATAATCCCAATTCCTTGGCACTGACTTGTTAACTAATCAAGAGCAGCTTTTATTCATATTTTTTTATCTTCAGTTCCCTTAAAAATATAGTTACCAGTAAATAATTAAGTTATATATAACTTAATATAATAATTAAGTTATAATTAATTTATAATTAAATTTGACCTTTGTAAAGTGGTAAAATTATCTTTTTCTGTTACTAGGTCAGCTTTATGGACTGGAAAAATTTTGGGCTTACCTAAAATACTCTCAGCACAAGACTCCAGCTGTTGACCCCAAACTGCAGGAGTACCTGAGCAAATTTAAGAGACTGGAGGACTTCAGGGTGGATGTAAGTTTTAAATAATACTTGGTGTACTAACATTGTCACTGCAAGGTAATCTGAGAGCAGTACTTGGTTCCATGAAAACGCAGCTTGATCAATCCTAAGGACCTAATCCTTTCAGCCCTGCAGGTCTGTGGAAAGGCAAACCCACCTGGCTTTATGAGAAAACACCTCACAGGTTGCCCGTGTTTATTTTCAGCCTCCTATCGGTGAAGAATCTGGCAGGAGGAGAGCAGCTGAGGATTCAGCTCACCGCAGACATCAGTCCAACTCCAGCAAAACGCCTTCCCCCACCAAGCCCCCCCGCTCTGCCTGTCCGTCCCGGGCGCCGGGAAGCGTTTCCTGTGGGAATAGCGTGCGAGCCTCCGCGGGCAGTAGCACCGCTGCCACGAAATCCACAGAAAGTGACGTACCAGAAAAATAGACTTCGGGTGGGCTTGTGCCCTCGACACATCGACTTTGGCATTGCTCTCCTAATCTGGAGATCTTCAAGGCGAGGCAGGTCTCTACTACGTGATTAAAAATTTATGGAAAGACAAAGGATGGGATTCTCTTTTTCACGGGATATAGTTCCAAAACACCTTGCCCTAGGAGAGTTGCTCTTGGTCATGGGATCATTGGAAGGATCCTAGGGAAGATTCTTTGGCTTCAGTATTGCTTTCCTCAAGCTTTTGTTTACAAAGAACTGCATTCCTTGCATATGCAAAAAATACTTCGAGGGATGCCTTACATTTCAGCTCAGATTTCTTAAAAAAGGTATGCTATATACCCATGTTATTTACTGTGCTTTCCTTACCCATATTTCCCCATTATTTGTATTTTACCAAAGGAAAAAAGATTACATTATATGTAGAATATTAAATGGAAAGAAAGGATCTATGTGACTGGTTTGCTTTCAAAGCTAACTATCAAAAAGTATGTTTTTCTGCAAAAGCACACCCGAGAACATGCAGCTGTATATGAAACTGCATTTCTGGATTCTATTTAAAAATATAGTTTCTATTTTTTTCAGGGTCTCCATAGTTAGTATTTTATTAAGTATGGAGTTTGAGTGGATGTAACTGGGATAGTTGTGCAGATATTTCCTTCAGTGCTGATTCTTTAATAACTCAAGCAACAGAAAACTACAGGGGAAAATTGAGCTTTTGATTTCATAGTGTCTTAAATTAACATTCAGTATCTACAGTTTGTGCAGATTGTTAAAATAGCCAGCTATTCGTACCTTGGGCTTGAAAGGTGTCTTCATTTAAATTCTCTTATGATTATGAACTCTAGCAGGAGAGGTATAATTTTGAATTTTTTTTTCTCCATATTTCAAGTAATAATTAGTTTGGAGGGAGACAAAGTATTCCTTGTAAATGAGAATTTTTATTTGCTTTGTTTTGCAATATCTGAATGAAGTTCTGCTTAAATTGTGCTCGCTAAGCCTAAATGATTTCAAACAGGTCTAGAGACAATTTCACTGAATGTAAGCTATTCAAATACAAATCCATTTTTGTAGCTGAAAGAGGGGGATGTTTATAACCTGTCATGTCTTATCAACTTCATTACTTTGTTTTTAAAGACTCAAGAAGAACCAAGTGAATAACTTCTCTTCCAGGGGTAGGTGAGAGGAATTCCAGCTGTTTGTTAGTTAACTGCAGAATTACTTCAGTTAACTTTTAAAAGTTAAGAGGTAATGTCTAGCACAGATGCCTTAAACTGACTGCACAGCCATGGATGGAGCTTTAAACTATCAGCTCTCAGAGGTTATAATGAATCTGATAATTTTTCAGTTATTGTCCTGTGAATCTCACTGAAAAAAATGATGGATGTTTGCATTGAAAGGAGTGGATGGTAGCAGTGACCTTCCCCACAGTTTATACCATTTCAGCACAAAATCCAGCCTTTTGTCAGTGGCCTGTTCTAAATAAATTCAAAATGAACACATACCAGGATTTTAAGTAAATATCCTATAAATATGCTGAAGTGACACATCTCAGTCCTGTGTTTGATCCATGCCTTTTGCTACCCATGAAAATGATGCGAATGTAAATTTGGATTGAAATTGTATATACAAGTAATAAATTTAAGCTATTTCAATTTTTCATTGGAAAATGTGCAGATTAAGCTTTTAGTGTGTGTAATTTTGTGATATCTTGAAAAATTTTATAAAAACAACAAAAAACCCTAATAGTGTTGCATATCAACTTTTTTCCCCCCAAAGCATGTGAAGAAGAACAACTTGAAAGAGTTTAAGGATGTAGATTTGCATGGGAATTTCTACTGCACTGAGGTATTGGGGAAACCCAGCCTGTTAAAGGTGGAAGTGCTTCTCAGAATGCAAGCTAGCTTTCTTCAAAAGAAGAATTAAAAGAAGAATATTGATTTATTTTTGTAATATGATTGGGTATTTATCAGAAATATGACAGGTGAATGATAAATGTGCTGGAAGGCAAGGGGAGTGAATACTTCTGCTGGCCTCTAGAGCTGCTCAGCCAGTGTCCCTTTAGTGAGGTGCACAGAAACACCACCCAGTCCACCCACAGCTCTGGCTGCCTCTCAGGAATGCCCCTTCACTTCCCACAGGCTTGAGTCTTCCCTCTCTTCCCTTGTAATCAGTGGAAAAAACAGTCCTTGCATTGCTGATGGGTTCACTGTCTGGCTTCAAGTGGTTCATCCCCTCTCAGTAACTGATGGACTTTGTTGCAGGGCCATCTTTGATGTGTACTCAGCATCCCTTCCCATGCCTTTTAGGTCCATTTATTCCAACCTTAACTATGTTTTAAGCCTGGTTCTGTGACCGACCACTTTGCAAGTCTTGGGCCTTGTCTAAAAATTCTCCCGTGTGCTTACTGAAGAATTTCTAGGTTTTTCCTCATCTCTTCTGTTGACAAATAACCATACAAACACTTCAAAACATTACCCTGCCTAAAACCGGAATTTTGTCATGCTCAAAATACTGAATTCTGACCGCTTTTTAAAAGGGAACATTCAAGCTGGCTCTTGCTCCTGTTGGAGACCAGATAATGTTTTCCTACACTGAGCAGTGTTTTAACAGGGATTTGGGTTTCTGTGGGAGATACAGCATTAGAATGGATGGAAAACAGTTTGTATTCATGGCAGCCTCCACGCTGCAGCCTTTGCTTCAGGCACTGCTGAGGTGACAAACGACACTCCCTCGGCTCCAGCCAGAGAGGACGCTTAAGAGTAGCCAAGGATCTCTTCCTGACAAATCCCACAGCTACGCCAACCTCCATCTGTCACCTCAAGAGCTTTCTTCTCTGCTGCCTTCAGCCTCTGTGCTTTTGGGATTTCAGGTAAATAACCCTTCACCTGCATTTCAGCCAACCCTGGCACACAGGTTCTGTGAAAGCCAGCTTAAACCCAATCTGTGAGCACCTGTTAAGAAACATTCACCTTTACTCATAAATTAGAAGCCAGGAGAAGGATTTGCTTTCCATCTCTAAGCAAGTCTGCAAGGCCAGAGTTACAATATTACTCATGTTAAGGAGGAAAGGAGTAAATAGCCAGATCTTTTGTACTATTCCATACAGAGGAATAGCACCTCTTCCTAGAGCAAATAAAATCCCACAAACTCTTACTGTATTGTCAAACAGACTGTTGTCAAAGAGACTCAGATAAAGCCTATGAAAGGTTTAACTGCTCCCTGCCCTTTACAGTAAAATCAAACTGATTCTGCAGGAAGGAAAAAAAAGTTAGAAAATAGCTTAGAACTGAGATATTTAAAGTGAATCAATAGCAGAGTGCCAAACTGCTTTTATATGCTGTGTCCAACTCTGAGTGAGAGAAAATTTAAACCTTAGTCAAGGAAAAGTAGATCTAGCTCAATAAAAAGATACAAACAAATACAAGCATGTGAGATAATTCTGTAGTCCTTACTGGGAATTCAGAATATTCAGATCAAGTAACAACATGGTACTTTTCTGTTTTTAAACCAAGGAGGTTTGAAAATATATCTCATGTCAAAATGAAGCATTTTTGGGAAGTGGTGTACAAAATGAGGCAGAAGTGTCAAAACAAATGATGACTAAAACTAACTTAACACCAAGTCCAGCCTAGGAAAACAAGTCATGTATTAAACTGGAAATGCATTTTGTTTCTGAAGATGAGAAATTCTTCCATCAAGACCCTCATGTTGCTTAAACAAAATTTAACACAATACCAACCTGTCATCTTACTTAACAATGAATTACGACCAAATGATTGACACAAATGTTCCAAGGTTGAACGCCTCCATCAGATTTTTATAATAATTGCACTGAAGTTTGGATGGTTTTGATGTTATGCTAAATTTTGCTGTGTGTCAACTTTTTATGAGAGCTACAGTGTGCTTTGAAGCACTTTTTTTAGGTTGTCAGCTTTAGATCACTAGTGACTTTGTATGTACGATGGGTGAGGTTAATTTCAATCCACTAGACATCAAAATTAAGTCTATGCAACGTTCTGCTGCCATGGGACAAGATTTGTGTTCTTCATAGTTACCATTACAGTGCTTCAAAGCAAAACTCACCCTTTATCCATCTTGTTGTTCAGCTATTCCTGAAAGTTAAATATTAAGCATTGTCCTTCTGAAGCAATTTAAAAGACCCAACAACAGGACTACATGTAACTTGAGTGTGATTAAACTTCACTGCCTTTCTGATAGCAAGGGAAAGCAAAAAGACTGCATTTGAGCTCAGCAGATACAAAACTACCTTTCCTTCAAAGTTACCTTCTCCAGTAGGAAGTTATCAAGCAGATACAAGCATGTGGAACAGCTAATGCTACAGTTGTGCCAGATGTAGCAATACCAACAGCTGCACTGAGTGAAGAGCAGGGAAACTCCCACCAAGTGTCAAGAACCTCCAGCTATGACTCTTTGTATTAGAAGCTGTAAAACATAGATGTGTTTTCATGTGGAAGCCTGGGGAAAAAAAACTTCTCCGACAGTCCTAAGGGATGGTTGGGCAAGCTGCCTTTTCTTGTTCCACAGCTAGACAAGCTGGGTGCCATGATGAGGTGCAACAGCTGTGCAATAGCTGAAAGTGAAAGGTATACTGTAAATGTAATGTAAAACCTTTTTATAGCGAGACTTACTTAAAAGAAAAAAATTCCCTAGTGAAGCATCCAGATATAGAACTGGTGTTTAATTACTCCCAGCCCCTGTCCTGTGCAAGGAATCTTCTATTTATCCTGTTAGTTCCCACTGTTCCATCTAAACCACATATTTCTGTGGTTAGTTACAGCAGCATGCCCAGCATTTCAACAGTTAGATGATTAGCAGACACTCAATCCAAGCCTGGACACTGCACCGTTGCTCAGCTTATAAGGATGTGACTCAAGTGGAAGCCAGTGCTTACTAAATTCACACCTCCCAGGAGTGTCCAGCCTGTACAGGAGCCTGTAAACACAACTTCTATGGAGAAACAGCTCCATTTCTGTTCCTTCTTCCATGCTAAAACGATTTTATTCCAAGGCTGGAGATGAAAGAATGAGAATTGGACCTGCCTTCTAGGACACGTGAGTTACACACGATTCCACAGAGGACTTTTTGTTTATTCATTTCATTTACATCAATATGAATCTCTTTCGGTCAAATAGAAATAAAAAAAAAAGTAGTCACCCCTGGAATTTCAGAGTTTACAGTTCAACAGAATGTATATATATAAATTGTTACTGTAGACTTAACACAGGTGAAATCTGCAACCAGAGGTACAAACATAAGCCACGAGGTTGCCGTTCTTGTCCTATTAATGCCATGAGACATATTCCTTATACTCTACATTGCACTCAGTTACTAAAATGCTTTATTTATATCGCTTTTTCCCCCCCACCATAAATTCACTGGCATAGGTTTAGTCTCTTAAATATAGCTTACCTGAGTAAGTCCTCAAGATTCCTCAACAGCTGGGACTTGAAAGGGAAAATAACTCCACCAGTACAAAGAGCAGTATTAATAGCAGTGGCTGTTTCATCTATCCAAGACTTCTCCCCCTTTTTATTGCATCATACTCCAGCTCTGCTTAACAGCTTCTACACAAAGTCTGACAGCACATGTGGTATTGTACATGCTTTATTAAAATGGTACTTGTATTTACAATATCTGCAGAAACAATCCCTCCCAAGTCTTGCATTCAGACAGACACACACACAGACACACGCGCGCAACGCCCCTTCACTCTACGGGGGTGTGAAGGCTATGCTCCCAAAAGTTAGGCAGCTTCTGGAAGAGGAAGAAGGGAGACTTTTTTGTGTGTTTGTAATTCATTAAAAAGAAGCATGGGAGTATGCATTTGGCCATCACAATGCTAATTTAAGTATATGTAGTATTAACATATGGCAGTAACACTGAGTACTCCTCTTTTACATTCTATACACAGAATGACATCAAGGTTTTCCAGTCAACAGAACATTCCAATTCAGTCTCACTGCTGCTTGTAGTGACTATGAAACCGCAATTTGGGGGCTGTCCCTTAAAACAATTCAAGTCTATGTAAGCGAAATAAGGCACAATTAATATTTGATTTGATTTAGAGGATGGGAAAAAGGGGGAGATGCAGGCTTCAGATAATAGTTGTTAGAGAAGAAACGTTTTTACCCAATCCTTCTGAGAAAAGGATGAATTTTATCCCCATCCTAATCTACATGGACTTCTCTTAGAGAACTGAAGTATTCTGCCGGGCTACTAACGCCCACATACAAAACAAAATTGGAAATTCACATTTTAACACCGGCTTCAGTAGTCTAACCTACTGATGCTGATGTGGATGAGTACATCTTTCTTTTAATGCTGAAGGAGAAGACACACACGAAACAAGATTCAAACCTTCCTCTGAGCTTGAAGACTCATGTCTTTTAGAGAGCTTGTAAGATACACTAGTTGAAGGCTTCAGCTTACTGATAAAAAGGAATAGCATTTTTGCCTTTAAATCCCTGGCCCCTCTTCACTAACGAAGCCTAACCAGACATTACAAATAAACTGCAACAAAAAATTTGGCAGCACAAAGAATGTCTAGTATTCAAATCTTCATTTGTGAGTATATTATTTTCCTTGTACAAAACCTGTTGAATGTTTTTCGCAGCAGATGAACTGTACCCAAAGATGCAGGACATTCTGTGATGGGGAATAAGAGGTTGCAGTTCCGAAGGCCCCTGACTTTGGTTGTTTACAAAGTTCATTCCTGTTTAGTGTGATCCTTGGTATCTTCCTCATCTGTGTATTCTGATGGTTCTTCCCCTGGTTTTAGGAGTCTACCTACGTAGTCATATTTTTCTGAAAGAGATTTATGATTCCATTACAATTAAATACAGCTGCATTTGCTTGCTAGCCCATACTACTGCAAATTCACTTTTTCTCCTACACACTGCTGTTCTTAATCTCAATCACTGAAATTGATGGTAATTTAGCAGCAAGCTCAGCCTCCTAAAACAATCTTTCTACCATTACTTTCTCTAACTGTGAGTTCTTTGTTTCCATTCTCCTCCAGCTGAACAGGCAAGATTTGTCACCCAAGGGCTAAAACCACTGCTCTTCAATACTTCAGCCTGTTTTGATCTCAATTAGTGTGAAAAATTATTCCCCCTCCCTCCAGAGGCATACTTCCATATTTGTCAGAAATTATTTCAAGACAAACTCGTTCAACCTTTGTGTTAAAACAACTCATAGTCCTAATGATAATTCCATGGCATCCAAAGCCAACAACCTCGAGCGGGAGTTCCACCAGCTAAGCTGATGAGATTTGAGAGTGAAATTCTGTGCCAAAGAGCTAAGAGAACAGTTTTCTTGCGTAAAATTGAAAGGTTAAAAAAGCTATAGTGAGATATAGTGAAAGCCTCTCTGTGGAAGAAAGGCCTGAAATCCTTGGTCTTAAGAGTTACATTGCACACACATTAGGGGGGACCTCACTGCAGTCTACAACTTCCTCATGAGGGGACAAGGAGGGGCAGACACTTCTATGTAGTGATCAGTGACACAACCCTCAGGTTGTGCCAGGGGAGGTTTAGGTTTGGTAATAGAGAAAGGTTCTTCACCCAGAGGGTGGCTGGGCAGTGGAACAGGCTCCCCAGGATCACAGCAGCAAGCCTGACAGAGTTCAACCAGCGTTTGGACAATGCTCTCAGGCACAGGGTGGGATTCTCGGGATGGTCCTGCGCAGGGCTAAGAGCTGAGATCGATGATCCTTGGGGGTCCCTTCTGCTTCAGCAGGTTCTGTGACAATATTACTGTCAACATCTCTAAAAGCTCCCCCAAGCCCAAATCAGTCATTTTTATTAAAAGCATTTCCTTAAGCTGATAATTTGAGAATTTACCTTTAAATTGCATTTCCCACTCTCTTACACTTTCCATCTGTACAGCATTTAAGTCCGATAGGTCATCATATTCATCTCTGAGTGCATCTTTATCTAGACAGAAAGTTGCTAGTCCCCTGGAGGCATCTCTGCCAGCAAATATTCCATATGGACCCTCTGAAAACAAAAAGACAAAATTGATACCTTCACGTCTTTGTTTATGGTGACCAAATCTCAGTTCTTTATGTAGTCTGCCAAAGCCATACATTAAATTTCTGCAGTGATGGAAATGGCAGCGATTTCAATGCCATGGCTGTTTGACACTGAACAGCACTGCAATTCAATCTTTAATATCACTAGGAGATAAAGTCTGCTGAGAGAAGCAGAACCAGGAAAATAGCTTTGAAGGGATATCTGGAAAAATCCCTGTCAGTTGATGCAAGCCAGTTGATGCAAATTCCAAAGGGACCAGAGGCTGGAATTCAAAGAAATACACTTCTATTAAGCAGTACATTGAATATTTACAAGTCAGGTATGAACAGAAGCAAACTGCATAGATGTCTTAATTAGAAATCCATTATAAATAAATAGAACTTGAGGGCTACTTAATGATTTCTCTTCACTTACAGAATCACAAGAACTTTCTACATCTTTTGTGACATTTCTTACTTCTGAGGGAATCATCTCACTTATTTTGGGCAGCAGATCCCCATACCCTTCACCTGTAATGCTCTTGAAAACAGCACAAATTGTCACATTAAGAATATAAAGCAAGTGCTTCCTCTGTGCTTTTTGACCAATGCAAAGCAGCACAAATACCTCAATAAAATTTTGAGCAATGACTGTAAAATTAATATTATTACCAAGAGAAATGAATGATTTTCAACCAACAATCTGCAGGATAAGGTTGGTAACTGGCTTTCTCAAATTTTAATTAACTCGAAGAACTTTAAGCATATTGTTATCTTAGATTTTCTTGACCTAAACCCAAATACATTAAATTCAGATCAATTAAAAAACCCAAACCAATTTAAAAAAATCCCAAAAAACCACTTTAGAATTTTCTGCACTAACTGCAGCAGCCTAGCACCATGGGCATACCCGAGGCTTGCTACAGAGCGGTCCCTACTTGGTGGTCAACAGGCCAGAACCCTTCTCTGGCTTACCTCTCAACAGTGGCCGTCAGCCTGAAGATAAGGCAGCACCCATGGGCAAGAATGAACACAAGCAAGTGGCAACACACTGTCCTTCACCCCCTCTATTGCCTGCTGGAGCACCTCAGACCTCTTCCGCACCAGGCCGAGCCACAGGGACTCATTCCGTAAGGCTGGCTCCTCCCAGGCCGCTCGCTCCAGCCACCACACCTATCTGCTCTTGCCGGGCATTGACTCCAGGGTTGAGACAGAGGCTGAATGCAGCAGGAAGAATTCCTGAAGCGGGGAACCCGAGTACCATATGGATTAGAAGAAACTACATCCTCACCAGAACTGGTGTCGCCTCTCCACCCCAGAGTGCTTGGCATTGTAAGCTGCTTACAGTCAAACCTGAGAACAGAAGGTTGTCCTGTGTGCCAAAGACAATTCCCTTGTCTCTCTGGAAATAAACCAACTGATTTCAAAGCACAATTTCACAAGAAGTAGATATTAGAGAACCAACTATCAGCTGCAAATTTGCACTGTGCTCTGTGCTCATCCTTTTGGGTATTTAGCTCCAGGAACAACATTCACAAGAACTACCTCAGGGATCAGGGACTACAGTTACAGTACTTCAGAGAAACAAAGGCAAGAGGGCTGTCTTTCCTATTTGCATCCTGAATTCGGTATTTGTTTGAAAAGCAGAATTTAGACACTGAAATCAATCCTATACCAATGCACTCTGCATGCTCAGTCACTTCCACAGAACAGGCTAAGAGGCAGCAATGACCATCATCTGCAACACAACACTGAATTTCTTCAAAGGAAAAGTCCTGCTTTGTGCAAAACAGCAATCATTCAAGTGATCTCATTTTTGGTGTTCTGAATGAAGAATACAGGAGCTATGAACAGCTCTTAGGAACACCACAATTAGTAAATCCTTAAAAGCAGTTAGAAATTGTTACTTTGTGACCCCACCAACAGTATTCTGTTGCCAGTTTTTCCTTTCTCTGAAGTGCAAGTATGTCCATAAATCCTATTATTTGCAAGAGGTGTTTTCCAAACTCTGGCTAATCAGAGAGTAGCAGCCTGCTCCCCTTCTCTTCTACTCTCCATTTTATAGTTTATGGAGTTTCACAGATGCCACCTCTTGGTCCACCATCTTGATTCCAATTATTTATATTAAAAAGAGAATGATATTATATTTATCTGTATCAAGCACTGAACATCCTTAATAATACACTTAATTGAAAGCATGAAAACTTTTAGAATACATCAGCTCGCATTAAGAGTAATGGATGCAAAATTTCTGGAAGTATCTTGTAATCTCAGATGCTATTACACCACTATCTTTTTTCTTTCCTAAAACTGAATTTTAACTTTAACATTCCAGAGTGTTTATTACAGAAGCATTCAGAACTCACAGAGGAATCATCAAGCCAGGTCCAAGCACTCAGTGGAACGCTAACTTGTAAAAACCAACCTTTGGACTCAGGAGAGAGCATTTTAAATTCCAGCTCTGCAAATGTAACTTAGAAATGTGTCTTATTCTTTAATCCTATACTAAAAGGTAAATATTGAATTGTGATTATTAGTAAATGGTGCAAGTTTGGCTTCACCTTAGTTCTTACAGCAGAAGTTCAGAGATCTCAGTATGAACAATCTACTTCAAGATTTAAAACTTCCACTCAGGTGCTTCTACACAGAGTTTAACTACAGTATTTTATATTAATACAAAACATGCAGGTCTGGGGTTCTGCTCTAAGCCCTCGTCTATTACTCACTTTTATATAAAATATTGGTGCAACAGACTGAAAAAGCTATTTTGCCTATCAGATTTCACTGCACTTGTGTCCAGGAAGATGCCAGCACATAAAACCCCTGGGAGAAAATATCCTTCAGGAACATGACTGCGGTAGAAACAGCAAGGCAATCCTAGACACAATCCCACAGTTCTTTCATGGCCTGATGCAATTTACTCTGCAAGCCCTACCCTCAGTCCTTCGTTCCTTTCCTTTTGTCTGCCCACCTATTTAGCCTGGCTCCTGCTGTAAATAATTGATTGCAGCATGACATGACAGACACACTGAAGAGAAGGCAGGAAGAGCAGCACAGGTATGTAAACCAGAGCAAGTTTCTGAGACCGTATCTCAAAATTTCAGTGTTTTTTT